>OX336389.2:1083111638-1083410762 GCA_946902985.2 Meconema thalassinum
GAAGATTGTTTACTGCAAATGCGTAAATATCAGTGGCGGATAGGGCTTTTATCAGGGGAAAGTTCCAACATTATGAAAATAAATTACGTAAAAAAGTGGTTTTGTTGCATCATCTATGGGTCTTCGGCACGTTAGTCATTAACTCCATCTACTTTCCTTATAACCCGTGTTATTCTTGTGGTTCGTGAATAAAATTTGGGTTTAGGATTCGGGGAGCTGTTCCAGGACTTGCAACAAGGCACATTCGCTCGAGTGGATGAGGAGGAAACCGAAGAAAAACTATACCGTGCTGAGGATAGTTGCTCTCAACACTGGGATTAAAACCTGGGATCACCAAACTTGCAGCTCCCCCTCTGCAATCGTGGAATGTGACTTAACAAGCTCGGCTGTGCTGCTAGGACTAAACATAGTTTGTGGCATTACTAAAGTTTACCTCCTCGCGTTGTATGACTCAACTAAACGGAGAAACTCGAATGCAGTAAGCAGCTACTGATTTCTAAAATTATGACACAGAAGCTAGAGTCGTCCGTTAACAGAACAGAAATATGACGTAACTATCGTGATGGTTATGGTTGTTTTAAGTGACGGAACATTGAGATCATTTGCCCCTGTAACGTAGGCCTAACTACTGTATATTCGTAGTTCCGAACAGTATACCTATAGTAGGTGCATGCCAAAATGTGTATCGCACTCAGGGTAAACTATTCTCTGAAATGGTATTTTCCCCAATAATGTCATAATAATGCATTGCAATATCTTAAGGATTGGGAGGATGGAATGGGGATGGGGAGCACACATCACTTGGTTGTGCCTCTGCATCGAACTATAGTGCATCTCTACATTAAATGGCAGCACCGTACGTGTTATATGGAGCGCGCTGTTGCAAGATGCACTGCATATACCTACAAAGTTCTGCAAACCCATGTAACATAACTCCTATACAGGCGTGTTTTTAGTGAAAACCTTGGAAATTTCGGATATTTTTTTCTTGCATATAATTGCACGTCATACCCTGCAATGAACAACGGCACAATATTTAGGTATGATACACCAAAGTTCGGAGCACGATTATAATACATTATAATAAATTATAATTTTCAATTGTTCACGAATAATTATAATTAGGGCCCGGAAGTTCACGCATTTCCATGTTATTTCTTAGGGGTCAAATACAAGTAAGTATTCTTTTACATTATAGCAGTAGTGCCCGGCTTCGCCCCGTGGATTTACTTGTTTTATGGATGATAATGAATACTACTAAAGAACTGACACATGATACTTAAACTAACAGAAAAAAAAATATTTTAAAGATATAACTAGGGCACGGATTCGAGCATATTTGCATATTTTTTTCCTGAACAGCAGACTACACATTGAAAGAAGCCTTTCGGTGGTATTTTCACCTCTCTGGGACCAACAGAATTGAAATTTATCGAGCATATAAATGCATAAAACCGTGGTTTTCAGAATAGAAGCATATAAATGCATATTCTTGTGGTTTTCGTCTAAATAGTTTGTTTTTCTTCGAATTCTCCCCCGAATTCGAGCCCTGACAATCCTTAAGGTTCGAAAACAGAATTAATTATTGAAAAGCCTATCTGGTGCGAATAATAGAACCGCAGGCTTTTAACCTATTGTGAGGTCGTTCTCGTCATTGAAACTTTTATTGACTGATTTAAGAAAATCATTCAAAACTGAAAACATAGAAAATTTCTTGTTGTACAGACCAATTTTGTAAATGAACTTTTAAACTGTATCTTTTATAAGAGCACTTCTCTTATATATACTTGTAAAATGCGAGTATATTGCAGTGTATCATACATACAATTAGAAAATAAAGCTCGTATTTAAAGGTATGTTATTGGTTTTTTCGTTTCACTTTCCTTTCTATAGTTTTTAACGGTGTTTTTCGAGCATATTCTGCATATTTAACCGCATATAATGGGGGTTTCGAGCATATCTATCGAGCATATAATGGGTTTATAATGTTTTTTTCGAGCATATATTGGTTTTTTCGAGCATATCTATCGAGCATAAAACACATGGTTTTCGAGCATATCTGGAGATTTTATCGAGCATATCGATCCGAGCCCTAGATATAACTTTTGTGGTGGGGGTGATAAGTAGTAGGCTACAATATAATGGACGTAACATTCAGGTCATTTTCCCGTAATGATAATGATAATAATGAATAGGGAAACTACTACTTACTTGACTGACACATGTAATTTACAAACGAATTGAAAAATACGATTAGAAAGAGGAGTAAGTCAAATAAAAGACACTGCCTAGGGCCTATAACTCATTGGCTGTTAGAAAAGTAGAGACCAATAGTGTCGTCTTTTGTCGCATAGCGCCGTAGGAAAATAATCAGATCACTTTGGAAGACTTCGGCTGTCCTGAGCTCCTGAGGTAGCAAGGAACCAACACCATCGCACTTATACAGAGGCATAATATTTTCATGATGATAACTGTTTTAAGGGGCCTAAGAAATATCTTTGCACTAATTACTCCCCGTGACTGCAATTTATAAGCTGCGCAAGATGTAGCTATTTTCGCAATTCTGCACCAGAATATGGGTAGGAGTGGCGTGATGCAGCCCACATTGCCAGCCAATAATAGACTTATTAAAATAATTTCTTACAGTTACACTACTTCGGACATGAATGGTTCTGAGGCCTTAAAACGTGGTTTTCAAGTTCCTTATCACCCCCACTACCACCACCACCACAAAAGTTATAATTTTAAAATATGTTTTTCTGTTAGTTTAAAAGTATCATGTGCCAGTTCTATTTATCGCAACATACCGCTCAAGGATAAGGATCGGAATAAATGAAAGTAAATTTGAAAGCACCAACGCTTATTGCAGCTGATAACCTCAATGTGCTGCACCAACACCATCGCACTTATACAGAGGCATAATATTTGCATGAGATAACTGTTTTAAGGGGCCTAAGAAATCTCTTTTCACTAATTACTCCCCGTGACTGCAATTTATAAGCAGCGCAAGATGTAGCTATTTTCTCAATTCTGCACCAGAACACGGGTAGAGGTGGCGTGATGCAGCCCACATTGCCGGCCAATAATAGACTTATTAAAATAATTTCGTACAGTTACACTACTACGGACATGAATGGTTCTGAGGTCTTAAAACGTGGTTTTCAAGTTCCTTTTGTCTGTTATTCTAAGTGTAGGGAATAGAGAGAGTTGTCCAAAATATCAGGTGGGCAGTGTTACCAGCAGGGTTTCAAGGGGTAAGTATGTAAAATTCGGTGCAATTGGGTGAAACGGCGTAGATTTGTGCTAAAGGGCCTAAATGCAGGGAATGGAGTGGTCTGTCGGAAATTTAAAGTTAGTCAGTGTTACCCTAAGGGTTCCAAAGGGTAAGTATACAAAATGTGGTTCACATCTGTGAAACGGTGTAGATTTGTGTTGAAGGGCTTTAAATGCAGGGAATGGAGTGGTCTGTCCAAAATTTAAAGTGGGCAGTGTAACCCGCAGGGTTCCAAAGGGTAAGGAGGCTATACAAAATTTGGCTCAGATCGGTGAAACGGTATAGATTTGTGCCAAAGGGCCTGAATGTAGGGAATGGAGTGGTCTGTCCAAAATTTCAAGCAGACAGTGTTACTCGTCGGGTTCCAAAGGTATGTAAAATTTGGTTCAGAACGGTGAAACGTTATAGATTTGTGTTGAAGGGCCTTAAATGCAGGGAATGGAGTGGTCTATCCGAAATTGAAAGTGGGCAGTGTTACCTGCAGGGTTCCAATGGGTAAGTACTGGTATACAAAATTTGGTTTAGATCAGTGAAACGGTATAGATTTATGCCAAAGGGCCTAAATGCAGGGAATGAAGTGGTCTGTTCGAAATTTCAAGCAGACAGTGTTACTCGTTGGGTTCCAAAGCGTAAGTATGTAAAATTTGGTTGAGATCGGTGAAACGGTGTAGATTTGTACAAATAAAAGACAGACAAACATTGAGCTGTATATATATATATATATTGATGTGTACGAATTATGAAACTTACAGTTATTTGAACATGATTTTATGGTGCATATAACTGCATATTTTTGTGATTTCGATAAATGCACCATATTTCAATATTTTATTGCCTATACGGCATATTTTAACAAGTTTTCAGGCTATTTAATTTCGTGAAATTGATCAATGTATCATATTTCAATATCTCAGTGCCTATATGGCATATTTTACCAATTGTATGGCTTTTTATTTTATTATTTTCTCATATGGATCATATTGGCAGTAACGTTGTCCGCGATGGAGCAAATCCTCACGTGGAGAGGTCTAATGATGATGTCATGCAGTGAATACCCTGCTGCATCATCCTTCCCTGCTTTGACTGGCCACTGGCAGTAGTGCTATCATTTGTGACGGCGATGTTGAATCGTTGCGTGCCAGACAAATTATATTTAATTATGCGAATAAAGAGTGTCAGAAGTCCTTTCAATGCCGAAAGTAAGATCAACTTCGAGAGGTAGATTAACTAATTTACAGAAAGAGTTTTCATGTGACTTAATATCTACAAATAATAGGGTGCTGTACTGTACAGCGTGTCAAAAATATGTAGGGAGTGGGGAAAGATTTCAAATAGTTCACCGCATAAATACAGCGAAACATAAGGAGAATTTAACAAGAAAACTCGCAAATAAAGAGCTTGTTCAAAAGCAAGAAGTAGGGTGTTGTATGTTGATGAATCCAATGATTCTGAGGGCCATTTCATTGCTTATACGAGGGTCATTTCAGAAGTCATGGCAACTATTTTATATATTCCGAATAACTGCATATGCGGTTATTGTACTACATACATTTGAAACCATGGTGTACACTGTACGGAATGCCACCACCAGATATGGCGTCAGAGTGCTTGGTGTCAAGTAAACAACACATGCAAACGTTAGTATCCTAGTTAGTTAGTTAGTTATTGTTGTTTTAAGGGGCGGAACTACGAGATCATCTGCCTCTTTAGTATCCAAGAGACTGTGTTCCGAGATGGGTGTCACTAAAGTCGAACAGCGCGCATATGTAAAAATTACATGTCTAGGTAGCAAATATGCTCGTGAGTGTCATGCCCAAGCTAAGAGAAGCTCTGGGTGATAGGACGAACTATTGCACGTTGGGTGGAAGCCTTCAAACGTGGACGAGTACCAACTGTTGACCTGCCGCGCAGTGGACGTCCAGCGCAGCGTCTGCTCACACAGAGGTGCACGTGGCTGTTATCGAAAACTGTTTATCAGATGAAAGGCGTTGGAATGTGGCGGAATTAGCCGCACATACGGGTATGTCTGCATCAACAGTGTTCCGCATATTACGGACTGACTTGCAGATGCACAAGGTTTGTGCAAAGTGGGTGCCACATGCTTTAACTGAGGTGCAGAAATGGACTCGATATGAGACATGCCGAATCCATCTGGAGCGATTCCAACATGAAGGACATGAGATGTTGAATCGCATTATTGCAATTGATGAAACGTGGACACGAGCGTATGAACCAGAACTAAAGAGACAATCAAATGAATGGCGTCGCCGTCGTTCACCACGAAGACACAAGGTTCGACAGACTCCATCACCCACGAAGGTCATGCTTATTTTGGTTTATGACAGCCAGGGTATTCTCGTGTGTCATCTTGTTCGTGAGGGCCACACTGTCACTGTCACGTACTACATACCATTCCTGCTGCACTATCTTCGTCGAACACTGCGGAGTAGACATCCAGGGCTTCTCAACAATGCAATACTCCTCCATGATAATGCAACAAGCCACACTGCAACTTGTGTCCAGAACCTTGTGTGGCGGTGGGGATGGGAGATCTTGGAAAACCCTCCGTATTCCCCTGATCTCGGTTCGTGCGACTTTGATCTCATTCCCAAATTGAAGACGCCACTGCGTGGGCAGTGGTTTGCAAACAGGGAGGAGATCGTAACAGCGCATCGACGAGAGGTGGCGCGCATGCGAGTAGACGCATCACACACCGCGGTATTCAGCGCCTTCCTCACCGTTGGCAACGATGTGTGGACGCCTTGCGGGATTATTTTGAAGGTTGTTCGCTCGTATGAGTACGAGTATTACGCGCACTGTTTTGTTGTGTGCATATGTAATACGAATAAAACAATGCTCTCTATTTACGCATCTTTCAATGTCTCATACCGATAGTTCCTTGTACCCTGATCCCAATGTAGTACCGGCATTGCGATGAACATTCCAGCGACTTCCCACCGTATATCCTGATTTTTGTTTCCGGCAGCTTTATTGCCGGTTAAAAAATAGTTGCCATGACTTCTGAAATGACCCTCGTATTATTTTCAAATCCTTAAATAAGGAACGAATGTGTGTTAATTCCCGCCACTAACAATGTAACTGTGCCCCAGTGTGTGATGAACTTGAAATCATTATGGTCATCTGGTATCAAATACCACCGGATACTTTCATTTGTTACAGATGCAGGTACTTACATGGTAAAATCAGGACAAACACTCAAAGGTATTTTTCCAATTTAATTCATATCACTTGCTTAGCACATGTTATTCACCACATTTCTGAGACAATACGCATTTCTTTCCTATTGATAGACCAATTTGTGGCCTCCACAAAGATCATTTTTCTTAATGTCCTTCGAGAGTACAGTTGTTTAGATCAAGAGCACCTAATATTCCACTTTCTCCTGCGCCAGTGTTAACTCGTTGGGGAACGTGGCTGGATGCAGCATTGTATTATGCTCAGCACAAAGAATTAGTCCAAGCGAATGTTAATTCATTGGACTCGAACGATGCTGCATCAATAGAAACAGTAAAAAATATTCTGCCAGGCATAGAATTGTACGAGAAACTTGTTTTCATATCTGCCCATTTTTCTTTCTTACCAAGAGCCATAACGTCACTGGGAACTGTAGGATCTCCCTTCAATGAATCACCAGCAACCTAAGTTCTGTTCCTGGTAAGTTTAGTATAGGAAAAAATGTGAAAGAGAGAGTGAATTAAGTCATTTCAAATAACGTGGTTATAAACAGATCTGCGAAATTAGAAACATTCTCGAAGGAGAACCATGTCACGCCTAAAGACTCACCTCTCCTTGTGCAGTTAACATCGTTTAAATATGCCCCTCTGATGTGGAGAGAAGTTTTTCACGTTGCAAAATTGTTTTGCAAGACAACAGCCAACTTAGTTTTTCAATTTAAAATTTGTGAAAAGTGATAGTTGTGAACTGAAATTCATCAGTCAATATTAGTAATGGGACAACTTCTGCTTCAACCTTAAGGGAATAATGTAGGTTTATTAATTAAATAGTAACTCGTCTTTTCAACTGCCAGTGGACATTAATTCTTTCAATTTTATGGTGCATATTTATGGGCACATTTTCAGATTTTTAATAGCATATGTGCATGCATTTTTAGGGCATCACCTTCCGAGTCCTAGTTATGATACATGACATTTTTCACGAATATAATAATATCTGGAAAGTAATAGTTAAAATACATCCATCACATACCTTTAGGCCTGTCCACCATCATTTTTATTTAAGAATTAAAATTCAGTGCCGGTACTATAATTCGTTAATTACTGCACAATTTGCCAATCCCACCCCACTTTCTAGTTTATATAATCATAGTTGTTTTCATATAATAATAATAATAATAATAATAATAATAATAATAATTATTATTATTATTATTATTATTATTATTATTATTATCATCATCCAGGACCACTTCACAGCTGGACTTCACCCACAACTAATATAATAACACTGAGCTTTAGGGAAGTATATAATCTTTTCCTACCCTCCATCAAACGCAGTCGGAGATATCAGGGTCACCTGGGTAAACAAACTTTGAACTGAGTCTGGCAGCGCTGGGCGGGAGTAGTGCGCGAAGTGCTGTAACTTATGAATGTCTTCTGATGTCGAGCTCTGGTTTGTTTTAAAAACTATTTCAGACACTTATAAACATGTATTCCCGCCTAGTCACCAACGTACAGTAGCAAATTGTTTCTCGCTACCTAAATTTTGTGTCTTACCGCCTAGAATTTTCAAATAGCATTTAACAAAAAAAAGAAGCATAACTTTCGTATTATGAAAAAACGTACTGTACAAAGAAAGAGAATTTCTTCTACCAACATCAGGCAATCCAAAAATAAATTCTTACTCTGATTTGATCATTAGTTCTTTATCAATGGCGTTATAAGTTTTCTATCAACGAAAATATAGATTCGTGCCGAAATAACGTAATTGTGAAAATTGGGCTATGTAATATTTATTTATGAATTTTAATTTTACATCATCAGAAAGAGCGGAAAATTCTCTATAACATTACGGAATGTTTTTTATTATTTGCATATTTGGAAAATTGCAACATCACCGTGGTAGAAGAGGATGAAGCTTATTACAGAACATACAAGTGCGTGTGAGAGGCAAACTGCTGCATTTAATTCCATACTGCCTTTTAAAGCAGAGGCGCACTATAGTCTCCTTTCTTCGTCTTTCCACGCTCCGCCATGTTTCTACGTTACCGTGGTCATAATACTACTGTAGTATATGTTAACTAATTATTTTTATAGTTTTAAAAGAGAAGAGGGCGCCTATATAACTTTTCTCGAGGGCTGGGCTGTGGGAAACCAAGAAGAGAACTCCTGTTGACAAATGAGGGCAAACCGATTTATATCCCACAGTAGTGCATTACACTTAATCTAAAGAAATAAATTTAGAGGGGAAAAAACGAAGTAATCTTTGAAATTTATTTCTGAAAACAAAGATTAAAAAAAGCATGCTTCATCTTCATCGCATGCAAATTTATGCCCGCTAGAGCTTTGCTTCATGTCGAATAGCTCTGAGCAACTTCTGTGATTCCATACTCCTTGTGGCTGGGAATATGCTACCATCATATACTGTATACCCAACCGTGGCGACTATTGTACATTCACGCTGCAATAAAACAGTAGGCCAATACTGATGGTATAATCATGTGCCAATCAAATCGCATTAATACTAGGAGATAGATATATAGTCTACACGAAGCAAATATTAATCAATTTTCTATAGGTAGGTATTGCATAATAGACGTCCGTGGCAGCCACTCTTAATGTACACGGAAGATTTTTTATTCCTGGTAGTTAAAAATGTATTTCTAACTTTTTCCACTGGATCACACGTGTTGGGCTGCTATCTGCCAACCAGTCCATGTACTTTCTGTTCACCGGTCAGTAATATCAGCTAGTACCTTTATCGTACAAAATGTTCTGCGCACTGTAACCAATATTCTTATTGTTTTATGAGCCCTCCATGACGGCTTGATTCAGGCTATTAATATTTATTGATTTCCTTATGAAATTATACATCGGTATTTTATTGTGCTGGCAACGTGTCCAATTCGCACGGTAGATGCTGTGTCTCAATTTTATCAATAATAATAATAATAATAATAATAATAATGCAATTACTTTAGGTCACATTTTAATTCGGGTTGATGTACAGTTTTTTCTGGCGATAGTATTCTGATGTTAGGTTTAATTCTATGCTTTATAGTATACAGGGTGTTACTAAATTCCCATTTCAGACCTTGAGGGCTTGTAGTGGAGACCAAGGTGGTTAAGTTTAGCATAGGAACTTGTGTCCGAAAACGTACCGTCTTCCCGCCTACCCGCTTAAAAAAAACGCCACAGCACACGTTCACAGCTCCCGCATTTTCGGCACTCTGTCCGACTCCTGCTGCTTGTCGTCTGGGTCCAATTACAGGTGGGGCTCGATGTGACCACCACCGACGACAACACAGACACAGTACCTCCGTACCTTGTTCTGGTACACACGATCACCAATCCCTGGTCCTCGAACATCCGCCGCAGCCATAACCCGCGCCAATAGGTCTTCCTCGGATTCCACAGTGGTGTCGTAAATCAAGGTTTTCATGTGACCCCACTAGTAGTAGCCTAGCGGTGTCAGGTCGGTTGAACGTGCAGGCCAAGCAATTGGGCCACGAAGACCTATCCACTGTTGCCTAAATCTGTGGTGCAGATGATCTCGGGCCGTAATTGAAAAATGAGGTGGTGCGCCATCGTGCTGAAACCACATATTTTTACGCACATGTAGTGGCACATCGTCTAAGAACTCATGCAGTAGCCTACGTCTTCAAAGAATAGCAAGTACGCGGCACTGGTGAGATTTCGTGGAAGAAGGTAGGGGATAGAACCTGTAGGGTATATGGGACATCAGATGATCTTTCATTGACGTATGTACTCTAGTTAGGCCCAGTGGCTCCGAAAATGCGGGAGATTTGAACGTGTGCTGTGGTGTTTTTTGTGGGTAGCGGGAAGACGGTACGTTTCCGGACACAAGTTCCTATGCTAAACTTAACTGTATTGGTCCCCACTACAAGGCCTCTAAGTCAGTAATGGGAATTTAGAAGCACCCTGTATCTTAAATTTATACAGTAGGCTATATAATTCAAATTTGCAAGATTTGTATTTGGTGAATTGTGAAACAGTTGTATTGGCAACTCCAGCTATCTGATATGACATCTATCGGTAATAATGAGAAACTTACCACGTAGGGTACATTTGTCACGTGGTGACTGTATTATGGTTCCCTGCATCGTGGTAAATTCTTCGTGTCTTTATACATAAGTTATAAGTTTTACTCGTTGATAGAGTGCAAAATGAGTAAAAGCAAAGTATAGTGCTCAGTTCGCGGCTGTAAGGCGATGTATAAGAGGGCTGCGGATATAAGTTTTCATCACTTTCCAAAAGATGCAAATAGCAATAGCCGAAAGGTGACGATACCAAATAAATACGGTCATCAGGAGCGGGTTGGACCACTCACCACTACACACACTGACAGGACGGGTTGTTCACTGTTACGCCAAGCCAAGCCGCACCTAGACTGCCAAATACAGTCTCGCCGAGCCAAGCCGTACCAAGACAGCCAAGCTTCATCAGTCAGGTATCATTCCCCGCTCCCTAGTTCATTTCCCTACCAACCACCATCACCTCGCTCTGCGATATCCGAGCCATTCCACCACGAGTCATATAGGCCTAATTTGACTTCGCAAGGTAAATATCAACTCTGCAAGAACCTGCTACCAGTCCGATATTCAACACCAAACCTACCTGCTAACCATCCAACAAATCAAGCAATTCCTGTCTCCCCGGAGTTTTAATACAAGTTAAACTCATCCCTTCGCCCTACCAAGCAGCAAATAATTTCTAGAGTCTATGGTACAGTGAGCAAACTCAAATATACGGTAGCTTTTAAACGTAACAGCGCCATGACTCGAACTGCTCAAAAACAAATACCAGCAGACAGCCGCGGCTCGTGGTGTTGGAGCTGGGGAAGGCTCAGCACGTAGTGGCAAAATGCTGGTATAACGCATTATACGACACCCACATACACGGCTGCAGTATTTTTAATTTCACGGTGAAAGGTGGGGGAGCTCAGAACAGACTTACAGATTGGCACCATTATGTTATTTTATAAAGCTTTTTTTTTTTCCTAATTAAAATGAATGTACTTACCTAGTTTCAACATTCAGGAAGAGGCAATGCATTCCGTTTCTAATTTAACCTACTCCCCATTCTAATTAGTCCCGATCAGAGGAGTCTGTTTCACGGTTGTACACTACCAAACAATCGCAATTTACTTAGAAAACACTGTGCTTACCAGCTAGAACTGTAAGGGAATTGATCTGTAACATAGTCCGAAAGTGAACCCGATCTTGAGGGATAAATGGAAACAAATAAATAAACACAATTGTAGATATTAAGAGCAGTGAAGATACTTGCTATTACTTTATATAAACACATGACCTTTAATGCATAGGTTTGTAAGTGAAGTCTGCCCTCCTCTCCTTTAGAGCTGCAAAGTGGTCAATGACAAGCTCATTGAAGTTCGGTGACTCCAACAATTCCTTTTCTGTGGAACACATTGCAAGTGCACAGTCGGCCTTCCTTCATTGTGTTTCGTAAAAATGTTTTCACTCGTTTTAGGGTATAGAAACACCGCTCTGCCTCTCCTGTGACCCTTCACAATCAGCCTAGTTTCGTGGTCGAGATTTTTGCCCGATACGCTACTAACTGAATTCATTGTCTTGTAGACATACACTTACCACTACTGTAGCTGGGGTTGCCAGACGTTCCGTTTTACCCGGAACAATTCCGTTGTTTCTTGTTTTGTTCCGCGTTCTGTTTTAATCTTTAACGGAACGCCAAATATTCCGTTTTTTGGTTCATTTGATAGTATATTCAATTTTGCACCAATTTTCAAATGTCCCGCTTCAGAATTGATTGTAATATCTAGCTTGTTTTCTGGTGATACAGGTGCAAGTTTGAAAGAGAAAATAACTTCTATGTCTGTGTTAGATAGATGGATACATGTTATAGATATATTAGGGGCAACAACATTAAGGAGTATCGTAGTCCTTGTGAAGTTAATACTCAGCATTTCCCCCTCCAATGCATTTACGGAGAGAGTTTTTTCTGTCATGAATATCAATTGGAGAGATTATACAAACAAACTCCATTGTTCACATATTACAATTATGACGAAAATTGTAGTGAATTTTATCAGAAGGTACTTACAAATAAAAGATGTTTGCAAAGGTTTGTTCAAATGAAAAGCATTTGTAAGTTGCTGGTGCCATAGGCCTATATGATATGTGTATTTGATTATGCAATGCTTATTTAATACATGAAAATGAAAATACACAGCCTGCTTCCAGTCTCCGACCGGGTCAGGAATGGAATGAATGAAGCCCCCCCCCCCCCCATCGGTAGGATATAGACTGTGCCGGCTGCCGAGGCCTGACGCACTCCTCGGGGCAATGATGAAATGCATGACAGATGAAATGAAATGATAGTGGAGAGTGTTGCTGGAATGAAATTTTGACAGGGAAAACCGGAGTATCCGGAGAAAAACCTGTCTGCCTCCGTTTTGTCCAGCACAGATCTCACATGAAGTGACCGGGATTTGAACCACGGACCCAGCGGTGAGAGGCCGGCGTGCTGCCGCCTAGGCCACGGAGGCTTGCTTTATGTGTATTATTTATTACAACGTTTGACGACCTTGATTAAAAAAATGCAATGGCAACCCTAACTGTAGTCCACAACACGCAAATTAAGACTTGCCACTGACAAACAACATAATTAATGAACTAATTAAGTTACACCAACGATTTTAACGCGCGAACACTTGTTTACGAATACGCAGCATGGGCGGTGGCATATTTTAAACAGAATACTTCCCTTAAGTCTCAGTAGATGGCTCTGCTACCCTTTGCCACCTCATGGTGCTATCTGGCGGAAATATTTTAGTTATTATACATTAAGGGATACCATTTGAGTTCTCAATAATGATTATCACTTATTAGTCACATCTAACTGTTTCTGGTAACTTGTCATTATTAATCGTTCGGAGAGTGAAAGAGGGAAAAGATAAACTTTCATGAGAGTGGTTTCAGTCTCCTTGAACAACTTTGAATGCATTCCACAGAATAAGAATATCTTGTCGTCGTTGGCAAGCCTGGCTTAGGCTGTAGTCGCCTGAGTCTTCAGCGATACAATTGAAACGAATGGAGCTTTCATAACCACGCCTCCCGTCCCTGTTACATAGGAAGGAATAGGACATCGAAGGCGCAGCCTAACGGCGCTACTATCCATCTGAAAAACATTCTTTATCAACAGTTCCAAATATATTGACTCGTGACTGAATGAATTGAGTGAAATTTATAAATGTTTCCAATCAATATAAATTATAAATTCCTCAATTAAATACGGTATGTATATTTATAGAATCTTTCAGGAGAGGCTCCGCCTAAGAGCCTTTAATGACCAGCGCCTGCCAGCAGACAACCGATGCTTGATAATATGCAATTGGCACATAAGATCTAGTGAAACACACAAATTAGATCACGTGTATCGCACAGTTATACATACAGTATATACAATTAAAAATAACACAGTCATTATTTTAGGGTCCACATTTACCGATTATAACCGAAAAATAAAAAGTGTTCCTTATCAAACGCGTGTTATTGAGGATTTTTACCCTACTTATCCAGACCGACCGCAGCGCCCCAAGTGTTAGTTTGAGTTGCCAATAGGCCTACATAGATAGTATTTTGAGGACTGGGATTCATCGCATGACTCACCCAGGCCACCCCAAGATTCGCCGGAAACGCAACTTGGCAACGTTGATGTCACGTGGTATCAGCTGGGTGGTGTGTACTTCGATGATTGGAGGGCACGGAATTTGAATTTAAGAGCAAAACAGGCTGGGTAATTGGAGATGAACAGAATGGAGGCTCATGAACTCATTCGAAGGTCACTGTTGGTCAACCGGGGAACTATTTGTCGTGCAAGATTAATATAGTACGGGGAGAATAAAAGATGGTGTTATGGTCAGCCAGGGTGTTCACTTTTCAGTGAATATGACAAAGTTTAGTAATTTGGATTTATAGCATAACCTCTTACCTGTCATATGTCATTCCATTTTTTTTTTATTTTTTTTTTGTACTTGCTCGCACGTGTTCCATGATACTGTAAATGATTTCCGGAAGTAATGTTGGTCACGAGGTTCATTTCAGTTGGCCCCTTACTGTGATTGGCCTTCAGCATCGTTCGAGAATTCTCCACGCTCTCGGATTGGCCGACGTCACCTGTCTGCATCACGCAACCCGCGTGATCGCCGGTATAAAGCCTGAACGCTGCCTACATCATTTGCCATTTCTTCGCCATTCACTCTTCAATTGTCTCGGCTGTCTTCACCATCTGCGTGAAACTACGAGAAACTACGTGCAGAAATTGGACCATGCCAGTGAAAGAACGACTCGGCAACCGTCGCTATCTTCAAACATGACAACATACTCCAAGAACTTCTAAAACTAAGGGTCATGAAGATCGTCTCTGCACAAACTCTACAAAATTGCTTCTCTGCTAAAGTGCTGGCACATTGCCTTAAATCGCTAGTCCAACTCAATTTGTCATCGCTAGCGAGTTCTTCTACATCGACAACGTGTCGATATTTGGCCTACTGCAATCATCGATTTTGACAGCATGTACTCAAGGTGGCATTTATCTTCAGTGCTAAACAATCTCCAACATTTCGAAAGAAACAAAAGTGAGCAACAAGTGTTCCCGTTATGGAAATCTCTCAAAGAACTGTCCAAGCAAGTTAAGTGCAAACTCTAACCTCCACATTGCAAAGTGTATCTGCCGTGTTCAACTTAACCTAACTTATTTGATTAGCGTGGCCGCAAGTACTTTGCCCTTTTAAAGTGAAAACTACGGTATGTTAAAACAATTACTTTTTGTTTTCTTGCATGTTTGTTATAACTTATTTAAACAAATTCTCTTGTTTGAAACGACTTGCGGGATGTAAGTTACTCCCCTGGTGCTTGGCGATCTTACTGAAGGTTGACGATATTGTTTCATTTAAACCAAAGCATGCTAACCAGGCATATTATTTTCTATTTCTAGTCACTCTTTGAAGCTCGCAATGAGCAATGAAGTTATTCTCCTATGACTTTGGCCCTGCATTTGCAAGCAGCCTTAATTTTGTAAATTATGCTAGGATTATTCTACCTAGCGACCTTCAACCATAAAATGGTTAACTTATTCTTATCTCTTGTTAATTTGTTAATTTATACTTCATTAGAATTTAAAGTCTATTCATTGTTTTTCAAGTGTTGTTGGCTGGTGCCTATATAGAGTTTCTATTACCTGTTTCTAAGGTTGTTGTTATTGTTGATCTTTATACAAATTATAAATAAAAATAATTTTTGTTTGGCAAACTGTTTCTATTAGCTGTTTTCTTTTTTGATGTCCCATTTGTTACTACCTAGTAAAGTTCACTTGTATATTAAGCTAGAGGCTTCACCTCTAGTTTTGTCTGAAAGGGGAGGTCTAGCATCGACGGTTCCTAACCATGGTCGGTGCCGAAACCCGGGACCTTTAAATAACCTTTATAATTGTTTATTGTATGAAACAGGTTGCCAAACAATTCGATAAGCTATTGCAGCTTTCTACTTCTGTTATTAATGCTAATTGTATTTTTCAGCTATCGCTATGAAAGCTGTGTTGGGGTGAGCGGAGATGTCCCTTGTTACCACCTCTACCAGTACCAATACTACTACCAAATAGCTTATAAAGATAATAGCGGAAACTCCTCGCCAAAACAGGAGGCAGCGCTCCCCAGCACCGCCTAGCGGTCCAAGTTGGCAACGTAAGACCAGCTGATTTACAACCGTGAGATCCAAGCAAACAATTACCGGTATAAGAAATTATTGACCTGTGGATGATCTAATTATCCAATTGTAATGGTTGGTACGGGCGTATTTGTGCCATATATGGCTGCAATAATTATAAACAACAAAGTGACCCAAGCTATTTGGTAGAACTTCGTGACGAATAGGTCGCTAAAAATGCAATAACAACAACAACTCTCCGGCACTTCAGATTATACCAGCTTGCTGCCGTATTCAACGTTTGGAACTGGATAGGTCATAGTCTTTGGTTACACAGACGGTCAGGGTGTTTCCCGCAAGGGAGACCATTCCTTAGGAGTGAGCTATAGAATCTGATAGCTGCTGTGGACACCTATTCGAGTTATAGATCACCAAGTGAAGTCAACTGATATTCCGCCAGCCTAGCCAGCGTTTCTACATAGTCTGGTCCTCGCTATCGCCACGTTTCCACGTTTACGAGCTACTACGCTATGTTACCTATAGGCCTAATCAAGCTGCGCAGGGATAAACTATAGAGTAGTGGAACCTGCTTCTTGCTCCAAGAACTTCTAGTCTACTAGGTGTCACGGCTGGTAGGCGGGCTAGTTTAGCACCGTGACACTCTAGCTAGGATTAGTATAGGCTTCCCCTCACTGTCACCCTCAGTGGCCAACATATTGGGACTGTAACTTCACCGTATCTCGGGACTTAGCCAGAGAAGTAACTAACCCGCTCATTGCTTGTCATTGCGTTAGAACCTACCAGCATAAACTACACCTGCTGTGAGTTGGGTTATCACTACTTCCTTGTTGCGCGTTTGTAATTCATCTCCGCCTTTCTATTTACTCGAAGGTTGACTCAAGACTGTATTGAGAATGCATTTTCGATCATAAGAGGGAAAGGAGGTAATAATGTAACACCTGGTGCCTCTAAGTTTCGCAGTGCCTTAAGTACAGTAATGGTCAACAGTTTGCTTTCCCCGTCCCAAGGTAGTAACTTTTTGATTGAAAGCACGCATGGGGTCAAAATCGAGATGGTTGATTTACTTATGAGTGAATGTGCCACACCGGAGGGAGTATGCAAGAACTGTATTCTGTTGTTGGCTAGCATATATTTTGCAGTCTTCATAAAGGCATTTGTGAATAAGACAAATGATTCTTCTGAATCGTATGTAAATAGAGGACGTGTTAAATTACGAAAAGTAACACATCAATAAGGATAAATGCTTACGGGTATGTATGGACATATTCCAGACTTCAGTAAACCACACCAATACCATGTCATGAATTATCTGCAGTATTTTTTAGAATTCTATATAAATTGTACAGAACCAAGTATCTTTTGTGTCTTTTAACACTAATCTTTAAATTATTTGCTGCCTAAATATCAAGCCGAGACATATGTTAGCTTCACAATGCAATTTCGGTCGGTGCGCACTCAAAAATGCAAGCTGTGGGTGGCAAGGCGAGTAATGCTGTCAACTCGCACCAAGAGATAGCACTGTGATCGCTGTCTCCAGGCGAGCGCATGCTTTTACGGCCAAGTTTCCGCTATTATCTTTATAAGCTATTTGCTACTACTACCACTTCAGACGCTCGGCAGTCTAGCAGATCGGTGAGTGAAAGTACTCGAAGTTCCGCCATGTCTCTTCCTAAGGAGCTTGTAGCCAAAAAGAACCGCCTATAAAAACAAACTTACTCGTTTTCAGCAGTTTTTGGTTTCCAAATCTTTTGATGATCACAATTATGACGTTCTAGTTCAACGTTTTAACGTTTATCAGCAACATTTTCAAGAGTATGATGTGTTGCAAACCGAAATTGAAACAATCGAACCTGATCAAGAACAGGATCGCAGTTCTGTTGAAGAACTGTATTACAATATGTATGGCGAAGCTAAGGATTTAATTAAGCAATTAGCAACCCATCAAAAAACCGAAGTTAGCAAACATTTTCTTCCTAAAATCCAACTTCCTACCTTTTCAGGGGAGGAAAAACAGTGGGATTCCTTTTTTGAACTTTTTTCTTCCCTAATAAGTTACATGATAATAGATCATTCCCTGAGATTCAAAAATTGTATTATTTAAAATCTGTTCTTCAGGGCCCTCCTTTAAAATTAATTGAAGCTTTACCTCTCACAACCGAAAATTACTCGGTAGCTATTGACCTCATCCAACAGCGATATGGCAATGCCAAACTTAGGATTCAACGCCATATGAACGCCTTGTTTAATTTACCAGCTTCACGCCCTGATAATTTACCATCCCTTAGAAGTCTGGGAGACACCGTTGAACTCCATGTAAGAGCCCTAGAACATTTTAAACAACCTGTTGAACATTGGGATCTTTTTCTTATACATCTCACTACCTCCAAATTTGACCTTAATACTCGTAAAGCATCCTGAACCCACATTTAAAGTTTTGATCTCTTTCATAAAGAAACGTTGTCAAATTCTTTCCGCTTTAATCAATAAAGCTGAAGTTTCCACCGATGTCAGCAGAAGTAAACCCACGAAGTATTTCTCGGAAAAGTCTTCACATTCTCATGTTTTCTCTGTACAAGGTAATAAAGACTCGTGTATTCTTTGCAATAATCTACACCCTTTATATTTCTGCGGCACCTTCAAAGGTCTTTCAGATGACGATCGTAGAAAAGCTGTGTCTCAGAACAAATGTTGTTTTAACTGTCTCTCTTCAAGGCATATCTTAGCGGATTGCCCTTCGAAAGGAGTGTGCATGCATTGCAAGCTAAGACATCATTCTACCTTACACCGCTTCGAAAAGCCACGGTCTATTCATGGGACGGTTTCTAATCCTAATGCTCAACCAGCACTGAGCCTCACTAGTGATGCTGCCCACCTTGCTCTTCTCTTTCTACTGTAAATACCATTGCCCAATCTTACCATCAAACAAACCCCTCATGGCGTAGTGCTCAAGTTTTGCTATCTACAATTCAGGTCCAAGTTCAAGATTCTTCCGGCAATTGGCACTTAGTACGAGCCTTGCTCGACAATGCGGCAACTCATGACTTCATAACCTCGTCATTAGTTGAAAAGTTAGGTCTCAAACCACTCTCCACCAATATTGAAATATCTGGTATCAACAACAGCAAGTCTACTTCATTAAATTATGTAAAGCTGCAGGTGAAAGATTCAGTCCAATATGGCACTAACTTTCATCTAAACTGTCTGTCCATTCCGATTATTGGCAGTCCTACTCCCAGTCGCTCTATTTCCGTTGACAAGTGGAAATTTCCCTCTGATCTAAAACTGGCGGACCCTCAATTCTATAAAAGCTCTCACGTTGACATTATTTTTGGCGCAACACATTTTGGCAAAATCTTCTTCCGTCAAGGGTTAATATTTCATCTGGTATCTACGCCCACCATACTAAATTTGGCTGGCTGATCACAGGTTACATTCCTCTTCAAACTGTTCAAGGTTCCTCTCAACGCCATTTCACTAATGCAGATCTTCATCAAAGTCTGGAAAAATTTTGGCAAATAGAGTCCATTGAATCTGTTTCTTCTCTTTCATCGGAAGATGAATTTTGTGAACAACTGTTTTTGGAAACCACTGTTCGTAACCCAGATGGCAGATTCATTGTCACAATGCCACGCATTTCTTCTCCTCCTTCTTTATGTGATTCCTATCCTAAAGCTCTTAAAGCTTTATTTGCAGTTGAGAATAAACTCAAGCAAGATCCTTCCACTCGCAAACAATACCTTGATTTCATGGAGGATTACGAAGCTTCTAACCATATGGAGACTGTTCAAGATTTCAACCCTTCTTTAGATTCAGTGTATTTAAATCACCATCCAGTTTGGAAGAATCCCTCCACCAAAGAAAAGATAAGAGTTGTTTTAATGGTTCTTCCCCTGATGCCAATGGCATTTCCTTAAATGACACTCTCCTATCTGGACCTGCCATTCACTCTGATCTCCCTTCTATTATTTTAAATTTCCGTCTATTTCCAATTGGAATCATAGCCGACGTACAACAAATGTATATACAAATTCTGATTAATTCCGAACAACAAAATCTTCAACGAATTCTCTGGCGTGATGCTCCTACTAAAACCATCAAGATCTTTAAATTAAAAACCGTGACGTATGGGCTTAAACTATCGGCTTTTCTCGCCATTCGCACTTTGAAACATCTTGTCGACCAAGATGGTCATTTGTTTCCTTCTGAAACTTCTATTTTGTTTAAAAAAATCCTTCTACGTTGATGACTTTCTTTTTTCTTTTAAGAATCTATCTGAGGCTATCGAACTCTCTCAAAGTTTAAAATCTTTAGTTAGCAGAGGAGGTTTCTTACTTCATCGTTGGAACTCTAATTCTGAGGAACTTCTATCCAACCTCTTGCCGCATTATCCCGTTGATACTCCAGTAGAGCTTTGTCAATTGGAGGATGCTACTAAAGTTTTGGGAATACACTCGTATCCTAAAGCTGACTTATTCTTTTACGAAGTAAATTTGTCTTCCTCACCTCCACAAACAAAAAGACAAGTACTATCAGAAATAGCTAAGATATATGACCCGCTTCAATTCATTGCACCCGTAATTGTTCTAGCTAAAATTTTTATGCAAGAGCTATGGTCATTGAACTCGGATTGGGATGATCCCATTCCTCCTTCGCTTTTAAAAAAGTGGCTTACCTATCGGCAAAGTCTTTGTGATCTCTCATTAATAGACATTCCTAGAGTGCTAGTTCCGTTCTCATTTTCTCTTGTCCTGGATTTGCACCTTTTTGCTGACAGTTCGACCAAAGCATACGGATGTTGTGCTTACATTGCAAGCCGCTACCTTTTTTCCCCCTCCAATTTGATATGTGCTAAATCTAAGGTTGCGCCTTTGAAACCCGTTTCATTACCTCGTCTTGAACTCTGTGCCGCACTACTTGCTGCCGAATTAGCTAACAAACTCAAAAAAACACTTAACTGTAAGTTCTCGCCCGCATATTTTTGGACAGATTCCTCTATTGCTTTGGCATGGATTTCTAAGCCTCCTTCTAATTGGCAAACTTTTGTAGCTAACAGAGTTGAGAAAATTCAAACTGTTTCTAAACCAGAACAATGGAACCATGTTTCTAGCAAAGACAACCCCGCCGACCTCATTTCTCGTGGTTGTTCACCTAAGTCACTATCTCAATCCCGTTTGTACTGGCACGGCCCTTCATGGCTTTCCGAAAGAATTCAAAACCGACCTTCCAACTCTAATTTCCCGTTAGAGGATATTCCTGAAATCAGCAAAAAAGCTTCTGCCTTTGTAACTGCCAACACTCCTTCCCTGTTGGAACGTTATTCTTCTTTTCAAAAACTAGTGCGCATCACTGCTTATGTGCTTAGATGGAAATTTTTAGTACTAGATCAACCTCTATTCCCTCAGCCTTTTCTTTCGGCTGTTGAACTGCAAATTGCCACCATCAAAGTTCTTTGGCTTACCCAGAGAGAGGCGTTCTCAGTCGAAAAAAACATATTGGCTAAAGGTCAAACTCTCAAGAAACACAGCAGGCTTTTTGCCTTATGCCCTTTTCTAGATGACGATGGTTTGTTAAGAGTGGGCTGCAGACTTTCTCTTTCTGAATTCTCTGATGAAAAAAGCACCCTATTATCCTTCCGTCTAAACATCATGTCACTCGGATAATCATTCGTCAGTTTCATTATCAAAACTTACATGTTGGTTCTAGAACCCTTCTATGCTTGATACGGGAAAAATACTGGCCGATTAATGGTTTACACGAAGTCACTTCTGTTATACATAAATGTATTACTTGTTTCAAAGCTAAGCCTAAACCTCATCAGCAACTCATGGCTGATCTTCCCCCATTTCGTTCAGCCCCTTGCAGACCTTTTTCCTTCACCGGCATTGATTACGCCGGTCCCTTTGTGTATCAACAAAATCACCCTAATGCTAAAAGAAAAATCCTTGGAAAACTATACATTTCTATATTTGTCTGTATGGTCACTGGCTCTATTCATCTTGAGCTCGTAACTAGTGCCTCCACCTCATATTTTCTTTCCGCTTTCTCCAGATTCATTTCACGAAAGGGCATTCCTTCAGAAGTTTTCTCTGATAATGCCAAAACCTTTGTTGGAGCTTCGCAGCAATGGTATAAAGCCCTTTGTTCCCCTCGTGCGAAAGAACAAATCTCCAATTACTCGCACTTAAAACAATTCAAATGGCATTTCATCCCTCCTTATGCTCCCCATCAGGGCGGACGATGGGAATCTTGTGTGAAACTCACAAAAAATCATTTAAAGAAAACTCTTGGCTCTGCGATCTTTGTTTACAAACAGTTGAGCGAGACGGGTGTCATCTAGCTTGTCAACCATTTCCGAGTAGGTGGCCAGTAGACAGCAATGATTCCGTCTAATTTGTCCCATCATAGATAGTAGATCAGATTTTTTAACCGGGGCTCATAAATATTAGTTCGAAAATGCACCTTTTCAGATCCTCATGATAAGGGGAAAAACTAAAGCGCCTCGGCTATCGGCTCAGTTGGCGCCATGGCGGGAAACGGGGAAAAACAGACTGTTTGTTTGGTACAATAAAGAAATTACGATTAAGCCAGACAGGAGGGATTTTCCGATTTTCCGCCTGACGTAGTATTACATCATTTATGGAATAGTTTTGGGTTATTTTACTTTTATTTTTTTTAAGGGTCACCGACCAATGTCTTCGGTTCTGTACTATGCACGGACCGAGAAACCTCATCACTCGTCAACACCACTTCTCATAGACCGCGATCCACATTCCTCTCAGGTTCACGCAGCTTAGACCCGAGCAGTACTGCAGTTTGACACTGCGTTAGGCCACTGTACTTCGCTGTTTAATAATATTTTTGTTGCAGAGTTTTCAACGTATTGAAACTTAGTTCTCTCTATATTGTTAAGGGAGGTGATTTTTTGCAGATGCAATCAAGCACGAAATGCACATTAAGGCTTGTACTCTTGTATTTTCACGACATGTAAACCACTTTTTAAAGTGTTTTGAGAAAGCGACGAAATGCAAAATTGACTTAAAATGCGAATTCCACGATTTGTTTTTCAAATATAACTTCTTTCATTCTTTCTTTTCTTATGGAAACTTCAAGTGAGGAGTTTGTACACCCTTGAAATGTTTATGACGGCTTGACCACTGGTCTGGAATGCGGATATTCATCTCTCCTGGACCCCGTTTCCCACCCGTCGCTTTCATTTCCTTCGCGTAGGTCAAGTCAACAAGTGCTAAGATGATGGGACCGAATAATGTGTATAAAACAGCGCTAAGATTTCGAGACATTCAAGCTCTTGCCCACTCTGGTGGATATTGAAACAAGACTTGAGTTGATTTTGTGTATTTACTTTTTATAATTCTGGTTTTTCATCAGTATAAATTCCTATTTTTTTCTGTGTAATACTTAAGCCTGTAACAATTCTCTTCTGTGTTATTTCAACATAATTCATTTAAAATAAACACACAATATTACAGTAATTCATGCATTTCTATCTCGCTATTATACTTTTACACATATGATTTTAATTTCATACTAATGCCATTTCAAAAGACATAACTCATTTATCAGATGTAGGCCTAACACAAATTGCATGTTTTTTTCCTTCAAAATGCTAAATTGCAAATGTATAAAAGCTACAAAACACTATTCAAATCAAAATGCTAAATTTCTAATTTCAAAATGCTAAAAATTACCATCCCTAATTACTGTACATAGTTTCAAATGTGATCAATATGCCAATATCGATGTTTCAATAACATTGATCTTCAGCCTCATGTAGGATAGCCCTACTACTTTTCTTTTCCAAGAAGAAAAAATCCCGAAACTGCATTAAATATGAGTAATTTGTACAAAAAATGTTCCAATTATAAATGCTATTATTTGTGGTCGACATTTCAGTGTAAGTGATTTTATCGAATCTGAAATTTTGAAAGCTCGATTACTGGCAAGGGAAAAAATAAGACTCCCTAGGCTAAAGCAAAATGCAATTTCTTCAAAATAAGACAGTATTCATTCCAGAAAAATGTGGTTTCTGATTTACTAAAGCGCAGTAGTGCTGAAAAGAAGGTGAACGTACATCTGCCCACGAGGGCGAAAGCACATTTACCACAGATAGCCTAGATATAACGTATGTTAGTGCGAATTAGGATGTGAAACTTACAGGCGTCAAATATTTTGTGATGACATGAATGAAAGTGTCTTACAGGAGAACATCGCTAACGTAAATCTCCCGATCACATTGAAACTTTGCGTACATGTTGGCCAGGTTCCAAGAAAGCCAGCTGTGATACTATTTTATACCTAAATACATATGAGCCATCCACAGAAAGGGCAACATTTTACGTGTATGAATACTGGCGCGAGATTTGTAATCTGGGGCGTAAAACTCCTCGCAAACGTGGGGAGAGGAGGTTAAATTTATAAACTGCTGTTGCCTGCTTACCGGGGAAATTCATTTTTAGTTTAAGGCGCTAAAGCTCGAAATAACACGATAATGTAGGCCCAACGCTATATTTAACAAGAAGTTCCGTGAAGAACTATACAGCCTACTTTTCATGCCAATGATTATTCTACAGTATATGAACCTATCTAGAATAATGACAAAATTAAGTTGGTAATATCGAAATATCAAATTAGTTCAAAATATACCTGGTATAATGTAGCCTAATAGAGCACTACAGTTGGCAGCCCTGGTGACTGAATATATTCTTAGTTCCATCTCTTAAGGCACAGAATACAAAATTAGGTTGAAGTCCAATGGACGTTACATGCAGTTAGACACTGGATCTATCAGCACGCGTAAAAGCATGTTGCCAACAATACCATGCGTGTGCTGGTCAGAAATAATCTGAAATATTATGATATCTTGTTGTGCCAATTTTGGATGAAATCCATTTGTTAGTATAGAAGTTACATGTATTTTAAAATTGGACATATCAGCAGGCATAGAATCATGTTGGCAGCACTGCCTTGTATTAATTACTCCAAATTAATCTACAATGTCAGGTGCTATACGTGTGCAAAGTATAGAGCTGTTGGCTTGCATACTTTCTGATATATTGATATTGGGGTAAAAAAATATAGACAGCATTTATTAACAGTTGGCAGCCCTGATTGCTCTTAACAATACTTACAGTCATTCTGTTATGGTGCACATAGCACATACGAAATTTGGTTGTAATCCAACTGATAGTATAGAAGTTACATGCATTTAAAAATTGGTACTATCAGCAGGCTTATAATCATGTTGGTAGAACTGACGTACATAAGTTACTCAAAATTAATCTAAAATGTCAGAACATACGTGTGCATAGTTTAAAGCTGTTGGCTTGCATACTTTCTGATATATTGGTATTTGGATAAAATAAATAAATAGAGAGAGAGCAATTATTAACAGTTGGCAGCCCTGGTGGCTCTTAAGAATACGCTCAATCATATCTGTTTATGTACAGATACAAAATTTGGTTGAAATCCAATTGATAGTGTAGAAGTTATATGCATTTAAACATTGGACTTATCAGAAGGCTTAAAATTATTTTGGCAACACTGTCATTGTTGGCCTCCTGGAAATTAAACTGAAATAGTATTATCTGCATGTGTACCAATTTTGGAATAGCTCCCATGCATACCTTGCGAGATATCCAACATGGAGCTCAAATTTCTAGTTCGTTTTTTCAGCAGTTGGTAGCACTGACATCATTTTCAAATATAGACGTGAGATATTCCGGTGCACATCTTTACTCATACTAAATTTGGTTTTGATTGCTGCAGCCGTTTAGGAGTTGATAGGGGGGGGGGGGGGGTGGACACACACACAGCCAGCCAGACAGACAGACAGACACACATTTTCCCGGATCGATGTCATAAGTCTACTTTTTCCTCATTTTTGCAAAATGTGAAAAGTAGGCTAAAAATTACAAAGATGATTTTTATTCATTATTTCTAATTAAAATACAAAATACAATCAGAATATGAATACAAAACATAAAACATTTGTCAACGTCTAGCAAAAGACCCGAAAACTGATTGCCAGCAATCTTTGTTTACGAACAGTTGAGCAAGACGTGTGTCATCTAGCTTGTCAACCATTTCCGAGTAGGTGGTCAGTAGACAGCAATGATTCCATCTAATTTGTCCCATCATAGATAGTAGATCAGATTTTTTAACCGGGGCTCATAAATAATAGTTCGAAAATGCACCTTTTCAGATCCTCGTGATAAGGGGAAAAACCAAAGCGCCTCGGCTATCGGCTCAGTTGGCGCCATGGCGGGAAACTGGGAAAAACAGACTGTTTGTTTGGTACATAAAGAAATTACGAATAAGCCAGACAGGAGGGATTTTCCGATTTTCTGCCTGACGTAGTATTACATCATTTATGGAATAGTTTTGGGTTATTTTACTTTTATTTTTTTAAGGGTACGGTACTTAAAAATGTTGTCTTACAGCTAAAATTTGAGGTTGGCAATGGCCCCTTGCCCTCCCCGTGTTTTACGCTCCTGCTAGGAACGGCCTTGATGGGTGTGTGCGCTGAGTTCTCATATCCTGTCCGACCAATCGCACTACCTAAACCACTCTCCCCCTAGCAGGCTTTCTATGGTGAGAAGGCCTAACGTTACATTGTGGGAGGAGAAATTGCAGCAATGGAATTGGTTGAAGAGTATAAGATGACTCAGCGCTCACACCCACCTGTTCTGATAGAAGTTCCGTGTCCGTATTTCACTCTCTCTACGGATGGCTCAAACGTAATTTGGGGATGATGTACCATCACAATGGGCTTTTTTTTACTGCAATCCGATCAGCATGTATGAACAATTTCAGCGAGATCAGGTCATTCACGGTCGCCATGTTATTGGCCAGGTTCCAAGGAAAACATCTATAGTACAGTAGTATTTCAACCATAAATGCATATGAGCCAACACTAGAGTGAAATTAAACGTGTATGAACACTGGTGCGAGACCGTCATCAGATGTGGACCCAGAGGACCGTTTTTCAGAAGAAAGTTATAGAGATCATGATGATCGTGGCGTTAACGTCAGAACACACCCTTATCAAAAAGGAAATCCTCAGGATATAGTAGTTTTTTCATTTGAGGGGCTTGGACATCGTGGCAATTCAGCACTGTGTACTTGGGAGTGTGTAGAATTTTTCTGATAACCTGTTGTATTGTGGTGTCTGTAGTACTGTGGGTATTGTAATTCAGGTGAGGATTAGGAAGGAATCAGCCGTGGCCTTAAGTTAGGAACCACCTTCGTATTCGCCTGAAATAGAAGTGGGAAACCACGGAATAACACTTCCAGGATGGCTGAGGTGAATATCAAACCCGCCTCTTCTCAGTTTTGCTCACGAAGCTGAGTGTACTCAGTTTCAGCTTTCAGACCAGAATTACATTTCTTGGCAGAGCCGGGAATCGAACAGGGACCTCCGGGATGATAACCAAGAATGCCTAGCCGCTGTACCACGAGGTGGTCGGGGATATAGTATACATTCGGAATAAACGACTCTTGTGTGACTTGGAACATGTTAATAGACTACTTTTTATCACACAAGCAGCCTTGAATCTTACTTCAACGAGAGATTCAGATATGTTTCCAAACGAATACACATATCTTTCCAAAGGTTATCCATAAGGCCAATGTACTTGACTTGACTTGTACTTGACCAAACATCCATTGTGACATCAGGGAAGTTGCAGGAGGTGCCATAGCATTTTCAGTCATCTAATTTACAAGAAATAACAAAACAAAAAACAAAAACAAAATACAACGCTTACGGGAAAGAATACGGATAAAAGTAAAGAATTGTGCCTATTTTTAATTACACAGGTGTGTTGCAGGTTTCCAGTCCGAGCGATGTGACGTCACGCAAAGACCCAAACAATGTGAAAATAAAGGCGTGTAGAGCCCGTTCGTAAAGAGTTCCGGGTTTTACCACTCGTCTTCTAATTTTCTCTTCTATTAATCACATGTTTATTGGATGTTGCTATATTTTGGGTTCAATACTCTTTTATGGTTCAAGCATGGTTTGTTCTTCAGTGCAACCGAGAGCAATCCAAAATCGCATGATAGCCACGAAAATATATAATAACAAGTAGTTTCGTGAAGAACTACAGTATATAACCTATTTTCATATATCCTACAGTACTTATGTTAAATGCCTCTATCAACAAACAAAATTTCAGTTTGATTGCTGTAATATATTCGTAAATATTGAGAACCATATAAATATTTCGGATGGTCGCCATGTTGAATTTTATATACTTTATGTAGGCCTTAGAGTTATGTTCTATTACATGAAGATTTTTGTGTAGGTGTATTATTCAAACTCCAATTGCATGAATAAGACACAAGAAATATAAACAAGATTTTAAAATTTTGCACATCCGCCATCTTGTGGTTCTGAAAACAATTGAAATGAATTAGATGCTAGTGGATTAAAGTTTGTATAAGCATTTATCGTACCTAGTTTCACTGTGCTCGGATGGTTAAATCGCGAGAAACGTCCAATTAAATATTTAAATTTTGCATCGCCGCCATGTTGGATTTGTGCTCACCAGGTTATTGAAAGTTCCATAGGTAAACTTATGTGCATAGCCTCTATCAACATACAAAATTTCAGTTTGATGGTTGTCATAGATTAATGCAAAGGTTTGGGCGTTCCTGATAAGTTTCGTTCGGTTCTGAACACTACTTTGGCCAACACCTTATAGTTGCACTTCTTTAGGAAATATTTACATAATTTATGTGGAAGTAGTTTTCCGTTGCGTATCTTTCTGCCATAAGTAACAAGACCTAATTACAGCCCAGCAACGTCACGTTTCAATATTAATCAAGAAAGATGAGTCACATGCAACTCTTTACATGTGAAATATGCACGAGAATCCTCTCAACTCTTCTGAAGTCATGTCGTGTTTTGCCGTCATCTCACTTTCCCGGTCCGTCTACGACGTGAAGTACTCCACAGGCTTTCTTTAATCTTTGAAGCGGTTAAGTCGGGAATGTTTCTTCCCAGTTGCGAGCCTTATGAAAGGGAGTAATTAAATGCTGAAACTTTAAACAGTCGACGAGAGATGTTGCGCTAATTTCCCGGAGACGTTTCCTGGAATGAAACACGTGGTGACAGACGCACTGACAAATACACACTTATTTGTTTTATGAATTGTAGTGCTTTCCATCTTACAGAAGTGTAGACAGGCTTGGTCATGGACAGAGCAGTGGAAGATAAGAGAAGATGTCAGTTAGGTCACTCTGTAACACTGTAGTAAATAATAAGCTAATGTTATTGGTTTTATGTCCATGTTTACTACTGTGCCAGTAAATCTACTGACATGGCTCCTTCGCATTTGCGCACCCTCAAACGCCTTCTGACTAGGTCAGGACTCAATCCTGCAACCTATGGCACAGCAGGTGGGAACGTTACCGCTGCGCCACGCAGACAGTCAGGACATTCTAGTCTAGCATGAAGAGCGCAGTACTTATGAAAAATGTACTTATTTTTTTCGAACAGCTCAGCCATGTTCATGCACATATGAGGCAAAATCAATAAATATGGAATTACCGGTGCTGTAAGATAGAACAGAGACAACCAACTATGAATGAAATAAAATGTAAATAATATAAAAGAGTTGTAGTTGTTAATTCATTTTAGGGGCTAGGGTCATCTTGGTCATCATCCCCCTGTAATTGGGTGTGTGTTGTATTTGTTTGATAACCTATGTTTCTGTGGTGGCTGCGGTAGTGCGTCTAACGGTAATTATTAGTCAGGGTAAGGGATTGAAGTACTATAGTTGCCTCGGGACTTGAAATAAATTGCAACGCATGCCGGGTATATCTAGTAGGATACAGTATATATAGTAGGTTGGCTTAGGCAAGGAAAGCATGTCTACAGAAAAGGAATCTGTTGACATTGAATATAGATTTTGGTACAAGGAAGTGAGTTTTGAAAGCCTCTGTCTGGAGCGTGGCGCTGTATGGAATTGAAACTCGCACTGTTGGCGCAGCAGAAAGGAGGAGAATAGAAGCGTTTGAAATGTGGTGTTACAGGAGAATGAAGCAGGTCAAATGGGTAGATCAAGTAACAAATGAGGTATTAAGACAAGTGGGAGCCTAGAGATGTTTCTGGCGACTGCTAATGAAAAGAAGAGTTAGGCTGGTAGGATACATATTGAGACACCTAGGAATAGCAAACTGTAGCATATGTTATACAGATTGTATTGGATGTAAGGTGTGTTGCTGTTGATTAATTTAGGGGCTTTGCGACATCGTGGTCATGTAGCCCCGTGTACTTGGGTGTGTGTGGAATTTGTCTGATAACCTGTGTTATTGAGATGGCTGTATTAGTGTGTGTAGTTGTAATTCAGATGAGGATTGGGAAGAAGGCGGCAGTAGAAGAGGGAAACCACGGAAAACCACTTCCAGGATGATATGAGGTAGGAATCGAACCCGCCTCTTCTCTGTTTTGCCTCACGTGGCTGAGTGTACCCCGTTCCAGCCCCCAGACCAGAAATAAATTTCTTGGCAGAGCCGGGAATCGAACCCGGGCCTTCGCGGTGAAAGGCAAGAGTGCTAGCCACTACGCAACGAGGTGGTTTGTAAGGTGTGATAGCTATGTAGGAATGAAACGATTAGCTCAGGACAGGAGGCATACAGTAGAGTGCTGTCAAAAGTTTGAAGACTAAAGCACACACATCTCCGGAACTGCTGCAGCTCTCATCACAGTCGTGATGGACGATTTAAGGCGCAATGCTACGCCACACGGTTAAGATATAATACAGCAAAAATCAGTAAATAGAGCAAAAAAGAACCGACCAAATGAATGAAACCAAACTACACACATCAAAAGAAGTTTTGCATATTGCCATGAAGCACAGTGGGGATGAGAGTGAGGACGGACTTATTTATTAAGCAGTGTCCACACCTGCTCTACACAATAGTTGAGATCGGGAGCATAGGCAGGCCATTCCATTCTGTGAATACCATTCTCCTGAAGAAAGGCATTGGCAATGCCAGCTCTGTGCGGGCGAGCGTTATCGTCCACGAAGGTGAAATTTGGGCCGAAATTGTCAACATAGCCTTTCACTACAGGTGCCAGGGTAGTATCCCTATAACGTAAGCCTGTCATATGATGATAATAATTGTTGTTTTAAAGGGCCTAACATCTAGGTTATCGGCCCCAAAGCTTGTCATACGCCCTGGAACGTACACACGAGGGGATCGGCGACCATACATGATGCCACCCCAAAACATTGCACCACCTCCTCCCTGTTGGTATCGGTCTTGGATGTATTGGTCGTGCATACGTTCACCGGGTCGTCTCCACACTCGCACAGATCTATCCTCATTGACACAGGCGAGTGTACACAGTCGATATACACGCACGCAAGAACGACTAATGGGTTTGAGACTACTACGACTCTTGGCCAGCAATATGCAAAACTTTATTTGATGTGTGTAAAAAGAAAAATTTACAATGAATGAAACGATCAATACAGGACGTCAGGCAGTGTAACAAATAATAAGGCACGTTGGTCCATACCTAAAGATACAGCATTGAATCCCAAGAGTCGGTTAGTATTTAGGCTACAAGTGTTTTGAATGCAAGAACTCTGGGTCAGTTGAATTAATGAAATATTAATGAGAACTTCCTGGGTAAAATTTTGGGATCCCAACGGCCGCAGTAGACAGGAGACGTTCATCATATTATTATGATTATTATTTCTCTGAACTATCAAGCATGTTCATGTTCAGGTGCATTTATTCCAAATTGAACCGTATTTTTGTTGTAATTTACCACAATAGATCATATATCCATCTGCAAATAAATAAATCTAAAAGCCAATCAAACAAAGCAACATGTGTTATACAGCATTGTGATGAAGAACAAGATGTATCGAACTGTGTTTACATAGCGCGGCAATAGGGGATCGGCTGTACCCTGAGCAGCTATTTGTTTTTATAGGATAGGTTATTCTCGCTTAGCGCTTCGCGAGCCTTGCTGCATCTGCCATGCAACGGCCAGTGGATACCATCAATCACTGTAGGAAACTGGTTGGTGCTCGAGCCATGCAACGACAATTTGGCGAGTCGTTCTACACTGCGTTAGCACACTTCACTTTTCCAGTATAGTACACAGTTGAAATGGATTTCATGACTTATTAAAGGACAAAACTATCAATTCTTCCACACGGAATTACAATGTGTAATATTTACTGTAGTTTCAAAATTATAGATTTTCCTCAGAGAAAAATCTGGTCGTTGCGCAACGCCGCCACTACAGCAAATATTTTCGAAATGAAACAAGATATTAAAAATCTAATTTCAGAAAACAAAGACACTCACTGAGAGAAAAAAAACAATAGGAAAATATAACGTTCATCGCAAAGTCATTTGCTTTTTAGTAATTTTGTTTTGGGCGCATGAGGCGACTTTAAGGTTCTATCTTATTTCTGAATGTCGTTATTATACAGGGTCTTTCACTCGAAGTGAGCACGGCTGACGAAGCACTGCAGGTAGAAAGTCGAGTCAAAGGTCAGACGAGCACATTGCAACATGGAACTGAGACAGTTGCGACGCAGGATTTGACGGGTAAAGTTGACTTCGTTAATTCGTTTATAGCCTATTTTAAGTTATACATGTTAAGTTTATAGCGTGTGTACGTGGTTATTGTTTAATTGTTATTGTGTTTCAAAATGTTATAACGTAGTAGGCTATTGCTGAGTGTTAAAGCCTATTGCTTCAATTTTTATTTATGGGGACAATTGAAAAATAAGGTTTATTCAACAACACACTAAATGAACTCAGACTAAATATCATGAGAGAAATTGAGACTATCTCGGAAGATGAACTAATGCGTATGAATGAAAATTTCCTTAGAAGAGGCAAGAAATGTGTAGATTAAGGTGGAATACATTTTCCAACATCTTGTGACAATGACTTTACTTTGATTATGTGTTATTATGAGTGCTTGTTATTTACATGCGATTGGTACGCGCACTCTTTCGACCCCAAGCTCTGTGAGTTGCCATATGCTCGTCCGACCCTCCACACGCCGCGCGGCCGGCCACAGTTTGAGTGAAAGACCCTATAGCTCTAAGATAATGAGAGTTAGGCTATGAATTTACAGTATATCGAAATTTCAAGATGGGCACTGTGCGCTATATTAAGTGTGGAAATCTTTTGACTAACGCAAAATAGAACCTTTATACGATATATTTTTCCAAGATTCGTCTTAATTACGCAATTGCATTCTGAGTTGTCGATTTTAATGTGTTAATAATTCGCGCAGCCAGCATCTTGAATGTATGGGAAGTCTGTTCTTTTGCCTTGGCCATAGTAGGCCACATTTACGGTCCTATCTTGTCAATTATGTTCGTTACTGTTGCTCAAAAGTGTTGAGAGTTATTAATTTTCATATTTTATAATTTCAAGTTGACGGCTGCGCGTAATGATTGCGTTCATATACAGTAGTCATCACGTTGGTAACGGAGGGTCCTTATATGCGACTATTTGAATGCCAAGTACTGTGAACATTGATTTATGGGACTATACGTTATGGATTATAATGCTTTCATGATTCACATGGCTGCCATCTTGTAATTATTTGACTTTTGACCATGTAGTTTGGTCCCAAAACACTTCTCACATAAAGGTTTCCTTTTCAAAAATTTGGTAGAGTTCTGATAATTACTCGTAATTTATTCGTAATTCAACTTGAGTATTAAACACTCAGGTGGCCGCCATTTTGCTTTCGTAGAGATGGCGGCGATATAAAACATGACACTGAGGTTCAATTTCCTTGCGTTGCCTCTGTACCAAATTTGGTTCAATTCGGTTTCGTCATTTGGGATTTTTTTTTTTTTTTTTTTTTTTCAAAATTCGTAAGTAGGTGAATTATTGATAATAGAATTGGTTTCACTTTTCTAGACCAAATAATTTTGGTCATCTTATGGTTTGGTTGAAATGTTGGAAATGGAGAGATCATTCATGCTGCATATTATGTATCATCTACGCATTTACTAATTTACAACGATCTTTCACTGTATTTACAGTACATACAACTGTGGAATGAAATCCTGAGATATTTAATAATTCTAGTGTTGAAGACGTCTCCTTCCATTTCGCCACTAGCTACGCGTGGCTAAGGGTTACTATTTTTAGTGCGCATCTTCAGGGCTTTTTACGTAGGCTGCCAATTGTTTAATATCTTTGAACGTATTTGATCTACAGAACTGAAAACTATTGTATTCTGAATTTTTTATTACTCTATCAGTAATACGTACGTTCGCAAGTCCCATTAATTGAAACATAGCTGCATTGAAAGTAATATTTCCTTGGCATGCTAGTATGTGTATGTCGCAGGAATTATTTAAATTTCAGACTTCTTGTGACGCTGGGCACAACGTACAGTAGGTCCGGGTAGGTGCCAGACACGGTCGGGCGAGGACTCGGTTTTGTGGGATATCCGGCTGGGCAGTCTCCTCACCCGATCGAATCCATTTGATGCAAATCTCTGGGAACTAATACGCGACTCGACCAGGTATTGGCTAGAGTGGCCATCATTTATGGACTCGGGTGACAATTGGGCTCGAATTCAACCGCTGGGCAATCTTGGTGGTTTCATATTTGAATTCTAGCCGAATATCGGACGTTGATTTTTAGAAATGAAACGATCACTGCCCTCCCAAAATCTACCCTCCAAATTATTATACAGTGAGAGCCTTCTCTATAGCACGGACCTTTGCCAGAGACGTCTGACGGGTGGAGAGCGTTGAGTCGGCGCCAGTTGAATAGCATCTACCGTTACACAACAGTGGGCCGGGAAGCCCAGAATGGGCTCATAGCTTAATTATATTCCCAGCCGGCAAGATACCTTAGTTCAGAGAGTTAAGACTTGTGGTGAAGTACTACATCCTATCTTGTATCCCGTGAACATGGTTAGGTACACTAGAGAACAAAGCATTGAATTTTCCTACTGAAAACTTATCATCTTAAGAAGAAGCCTTCCAGTAAATGTGTTCGTACGTTTCAGTGCCGTGCGATTTTTACTTGTGAGGAACCTCAAACGAAAGGTATAAACTTACAGAAACAATCCGCATACTCTGGAGGCTCTCGAGAACGAAATAACTGCACTGATACAAAATATCAGTGAGGATGAATTACATCGAGTGAACCAAAACTTCCTACGTTGGTGCAATCTGTGTTTATAAAATGAAGGACAGAATTTCCAGCAACTCCCTTGAAATTCATGTAAGTAATGGTGATTATTAAATACGTTAAAAAGTGTAAATGTGTTGAACTAGATGGGTGCTACTCTGCTGCTAGCGCCAGTGCCATGCTCGGCATGCGGCTAGCCACAGTGCCCCAGCCGTCACATGGCGCCTGCGAGGTTCCATTCTGTAGAGAAGGCTCTCACTGTACCTATATATGCACACCCCAGTATATACACCGCTGTTTATAAGAGGGATTTTACACACGTAGCAAGTAGGCCTCACGAGGCAGAAAGCCACAATGAAACCTAGCTCCTCAAGTACTACTACAGTACTACTACTACCACGTTACTGGGTCGTGATGGTGTAGACTGTAGAGCCTCTGAGCAAGGTGGTCCAGCTTCGTTTCCTGGTTAACGCAAGTTAGATTTTCGAAGTGAAAAGTCACGTCCAGTGGTTTGGATTCCACATAATACAGGAGGTCACGTGATCACTAGGTTGAGAGTCAAGTAATAGACTGATAAAAACTTGTTTTTAAGAACATTACCGTGTCAAGACGTGTAGTTTCCTTCATATACCATATTGTAGTTATAGAACAAGAGAGAAGAAAAAGAACGAGAAACGAGTCAAGGGTTGCTTCATAGAAATTACTTTAGGTAGAGCCTGTAGCCCAAGACCATCGTTCAAGTCTTTGAAACTGAGTGTCACATCTGCCACTGGTTCGAGTTTGGCCTTGGAATGGATTTAAAATAAGGCATCCACACTTCAGGGTTGCTTTCAGGATGAACATTCGACAGGAGAACACACGCTACAGTGAAAGTTCATCTCCTCGCATCCCCCACAGGGGGTGGAACGTTATTATAATTGGATGTGTTAACCGGCAACTACGACGTTCCTGAAAACTGAGCATTCCTTATAGCAGGTTTGCATGGAGTTAACACTTACCTGAAGCCTGGGAAAGCTTCCTCTTTTGGTGGCTCTATCCATCACTCAAAGTTCATTCAGCAACAACCTGGAACAGAAAAGCATTATGCAATGGATAATTTGTTGCCACATGCCACCCGAATGCATTCCCCTGAAATAATAGGTATGTGTTATGGGTTACATTACAGGAGAGAAACGCTTAAACGAAGTAGGTATATCCACAAGCCAAGCTGGACCAAACAACCGTATTCTGATTGGCCTAGTACCTACACTTAACGTTTACGAGGTTTATTACGTGAAACTTACTTCGGGGAGCGTGATGGCGCAGTGGCTTAGCTGCTCATCTTTCATCTGGACGGCCGGGGTTCGAATCCCGGTGACAGCGGGGTGGAAATTTCAACTGAAAAATTACGTGGTGTCAGGAAGGGCATCCGGCCTTAAATCCCCGGCCAAAACCAAAATGAGCCTGGTTGGCTCCGGCGACCCCAATTAATTGGGAAAAGCCGAAGAAAGTTTATTACGTGAAACTTACTTCACTGCCAAATAGTTTGAAAAGTAGACACTGTAAATTATGGGCGGGCCTCGCTACAAGTGCGCTAGTTGTTATCCTATACAGTATAGGCCTACTATACATGGTAATAATTAGACGACTGGGTAGCTGTGACATCAATTACTTACTCTCTAGCCCATGCCCATCGGGCGAGTATATCCGCCCTCCCCTCAGTGCTCGGTTTCAGGTAAAGCACCACCAAGTGACTCCCCTGTTTTGCCAGTTGGACTGGCTTGCTATGGTTGGAGTCGGCTCGCAAAGCTCGTTTTACCACACAAGGACAATATGGCAACCTATCTCGTACATGGCACTAAGACTGCTCACTCACAGCTTATCAGCTTGGTGCCTGCCAGTGGACAGTTAAGCTGGAGAGCCGTGCTTTAGATAGCCGATTGGATGGTAAAAGAGAAACATTATACCGTATAGGCCTATAGGATGGAATGCCAACAAAATCTCGTTCAACTTTTGACGTTGGAGACCCCAGTCCCGAGTTTTCATGCATCGACATTACAAAGCCGGACGTTTGTTCTAGATGATTGCCCTTGACCTTGAAGCTTGCGGGTGAGCCTGTAAACAGCCACTCGATCGCTTTTTCGATTCACTGTTGTCACCACCGATCTAATGTAATGAAATTCCAGACTTGAGCATGTGACGACAACACCGAGCAGAAAGGTACAGTCCACGTCGAAGTATTGTGTGACGGGGAAGTACACGTTACATAGTTACGAACTGAACGCCATTATATTTGCCAATGACTGTACTTCAGCGGTTGTGTGAGATAGCTTTGTCAATCATCGGACCGCATGGCGCAGGTGACAACAACACGGGTACTGCCTCCAGGCTTCCATTAAGATTTTTCACTCGTCTAAAACAAACGTCCGGCCTGTACTTCCTTTTGAATTCATTTTGGCCAGGCCGTGAAAGAATATTAAATGTTCGTGCAGTGTGGAAATGGTTGGTGTCCATGCCAGCCCGATAAGGTGGAAATACAGTCGCACACTTCTATGAGAAAATCATGTTTACCCTCGCACATATTACCCTTTCACGAATTGATTGCCGGCGGTCGAGATGGGAACTATTCCTTGTTTACTTGTGTCACACGTCAGCGTGATTCGTTGACAGGTGCAGTTGCGCGAGTAGGATATGACTCAGTTCCAATAGTCTCAGTTATCGTTTGACTGTCCGTGGTGACATGACGCTCCTGTGACGCGCAATGCTGCTTGTCTTATGTGCAGAACGAACTCTTGTTATCGCTTGTTCCCCACTTCGTCCCGCGCGGCAGCTGCTACAATCAACAACAAACACTGGCGCAGCCAGGCTCAGCGGCAATTAATTGTTAAACGGGTAACACAAGCTGTGCACATCGACGTGTAGCAATTGCCAGTTCTTCCAAGACCCCACAATCAGCGAGGCTTGATCACATTGGCCGTGAACGTATGAAATGGGTATTCATTAGATAACTGTCGTAACCCGAGCGACTCTAAAAGGCGCTCTAAGTCAGCAGAAAATGTATGTAAGATAAGGTTTCTATTTACTCACACCATTCGTCACTATGGTTACATAACAAGTTTACATCCAACTTCTGTGTGGTCTGTTTAGCATGACTAGTATTCTTTATTACAGTTCTAATAAGGCTGAATTGTAAATAACAGTCATCTAATGTGTTCTCCCCATAAGCTTGTTTGGATTGCATATAAAAGTTTTTATATCCACAGTCGTCAATCAACGAACTGTTCACGCAGCTAATTACGATAATGGCTGGCGACTGGGTGCCAAGTGCAGCGTATGTGACTCCTTCCCTTCCAGGAATCCCAGACAAGCCGAGGCAAAGCTGCGCACACTGAGTTATCCGTAGATCCTTTTGTCTTTTGCTACTTTATAGACTCCTTTATACTTTCAACTGCTTCTCCATGTCTGGACAAAATCAAGGAACAAGGCGAGTGTGGTATACAGCACTATGTAGACATAGATTTAATAGCCTTAGTGTAAAGGATCTGATGATGATCGCTTTACGATCGAAACTAGTCATCCAAGCAAATTTAATAATCTCATGTATTGTAATTCTTTTCATGGTTAGGGCATGACACCCAATACAGTTTGCGCCACAGATTTTGGCCCGTCAGCCCCGGTTGCGCAGTCGTTCAGAGGACAGTCGGCGAGTCTCAGGTATGCGAAATTGATACGTGAGTTGTCAGTTGCGCGGAAGGCCAAAAACTGTGGCGTAAACTGTGCAATTGGGTAAAATCGTGTCGATATACATTTCGTGTACAGCACGGCTGAGGTGAAGAGGCTTCGTACAAGTACCTCGACCCCTTGTTCTTCCCGTTTCTACGGGGTTGAGATGAATGAAATGGGACAAGGTGTTATATATGAAATACCGTCCTAGCTGCATATACTGTAAGCATTCATCACGGATACAGATCTCATGCATTTCAGGGGCGTGCCCAGTAATGAATTTCGAGGGGTTGGGGATGGTGGATGTAAACACAGACATTTTTATATAGTGCAAGATTCCAGGCCCACCCATAGAGGAAGGTGGCTGACAAATTAGGTGCATTTCTGGGGGGATGATGTATCCACTAAATCACCCCCCCCCCCCCCCTTTCCCCCATGATAGCCATTATGCTGTTACATTGACACAAAGTAATTATCGTTCACTACGCTAGGCACGAGTTCTCCGGTTTGTATGCTTACTGCCTATATTACTTAGTATTATAAGGGTGAACGGTGGAGAATTTTTTAAATATTTTAACTGTATTTGATATGAAAGATGATTTATTATCGAGCATTACAAGTAGTGAAGGAATGCTATCAAGCATGTGCTCTCAAACAGCGTATACGCAAGAAAGTATACAAAAGGAAAACTCGTATTTCCGTAGGAAGGAAGGAAGCTTGTAATCTTTTCAATACGGAATCCGACCCACCGGACGTGATATTTCACCTTAAAAATCCCACACACATTAACCGAGAATCGAACCTGGTAAAATTTGGTGGGAGGCAAGCAGCTTGAATACTGCTCTGACACGCCCTCTATTTCCATTGACACAGATTGAAACTTGGCAGTTGAAATGTTTTGATATACCGTGCCTCTCGATGTATTTTTTGTCTAAATTGTGAAAGACCCGGGAATGGCACGTACGTATTTCTAGTAATGTTTTAATGATCAATATTCTTATGGCTCGTACAATTATAAATATTATCACTCGGGCAGTTTATACACTTGACAATTCGGTGTCAATTATCTCTATATGTAAGCTTTCTGGCTTAATATTTTGAATTCTCGCTAAAACTTTGTAATAATTCCGGATGAGTATAATGACAAAATGTACCCCTTGTTTAATTTTTGTTTGTTAGTTATGAGTTGGTGCCAAAACTACTCGAGAGAATGCCAGCACAGGAAATTCGTATTTAAGTGGAAGACACCCCTAAAATAAAAGTAGGTTGAAAATGATTGGTGTAATACAAAATGTTGCTGAGGTTGAGAGGATGACTCAAATCCCAGGAGGACAGCAACTGCGTAATTCATATCCATCTCCCGATAAGAAGCTGCAGTCTTGGACATGAATTCGTGGAACACGCACGGACACGGCTGGAAATCACTCAACACTCCGGTGCTAAGACGAAGCGTACATCCTTCTGACGAGCATATGCCCCAGTAAGGCAGCTCAGACCGTGGAATGAGTCCATACGCACGCTACTTAAACTCGGTGGTTCAAGTATATACCGCAATACGTACGTACATGTCTATGGAAAATGTTTAGTGTAGTCAACGATGTCACAGATGACGTGCGGACGTTGATGTTCGTTTGTTTGATGCTATGACCTGAATTGCCTCCATTTTGTCAGCTGTATGAGGTTTCAAACAGTGCGTCGTGTCATGTCAATGTAGTGACATGTGTTCAAGTGCAAGGTGTGGTGATGAGTAACGAATTTCATAAATTACTTTCAGATCTTCAATTTAATTGAACAGTTGCACTGTACGCTTCTAAATCCACGGTGAGACAAAGCCATTTGGACTAAACCAATGGCCGCTACTAGGTTAGACAATCTGTTCGATAATTACTGGTTGTTCTACAAGCAAAGGAGTCTGGGGCGTTAGTCCCAGGTTAGGGTTGTGTTTGTATGTGAAGCCTTAATAGCACAAAGAATTTAACAAGTATGCATCATTTAAACCTTTAGTTTCTGTCATGGATGCCGCCATTTTGTGTCTAGGGGAATTTTGTAGTGATGTATCGCGATCTATACTACTCCCAGCCAGGAGCAGGGTTGGTCGATTCTTTTCACAGCTATTTTATGTTTATTGCTGTTTCACCCAAACTGCACTGGTTTTTTTCGGCAAAGCAAAAACTAACATTGAATTTATGCAATAAATTCCAATATCAGTAAGTTAAGTGCGTAATTCTTCAAGGAACATCAGCGATTTTGACGGCAAGACTGTCCTCCAGTTTACTGTCATAGGACTATTCTCTTTTTCCTTCGGTGACGGGGATATGACTTCCTTCACTCTATGAGCCCGTCAACGACGGGTAATCATAGCTAGTTTATTATATCGTCGGCTTACAAGTGAAACGCACTAACAAGAGAACTCTAGTAGCGTCCAACCCCCGATCGGATTGTAATTGTTAGAGGATACTCTTGGAAGGTCACTCGATACAATGGTGGTAAAAAAAATAGGCTAAAATTAACATTACGCCCCTATTTAAAGCGATTGAAAAGTCGCGGACAGGGAGTCAGCAGTCATAGTGAATGTGGAAGGCAACAGTCTGCATGCTACTTTGTCGAAGCGACCAGGCAACCGCCAGCCCTCCACTCCCACGCACTGACTCCCTGTCCCATGTCTTTTCAACCGCATTAAATTGGGGCTTAATGTTAATCTTAGCCACCTTTTTTACCATCTTCGGATAGTGACCTTCCAAGAGTATCCTCTGCCAATTACAATCCGATCGGGGGTTAGCCGCTAACAGAGCTCCCTTGTAAGTCAAAGAACAAGTATCTGAGGAAATGAGCTGTATGTAAGAACACACAAGGCTAGTCTTCTCAAGAATGTGTTCTCTGATTTAGTTTGCTTCACCTGTAAGCCGACGATATGAGGAAGTATGCTCGTATGATTGTACGAATTGTGCCTATTTTATTAAGTGGACTATGTCATAAAGAGTATGTGGACGTAAAGAATGGAAATATTCTCGTGAAGAGAAAACTATACCATAGGTCTGATAACATAACTGTATACAGCACATTCACTGTGAGAAATATAGTCTCAATGAAAAATATAAGAAAAGTTTGAACGCCAAGTATTCAAAGGAACTAGTGTATTCATAGTAGGCCTACTTAGTATTTACGATCGAATCTATTTCTGAGTAGGCTAATTGGCTTAAATGTTTTGGTAATTCCACTTCGTAGCCTATATGCAGGTGCTTTATGATATATATCGTTCATGCAGTTAAAATTACTCCGTATAATAATCTCATTTTCAGTCAATTTGACTATTTTATTTGTGAATTGTACAGGCAGGTCGGGGAAGCAGAACCATTTTCTCCTTAAATAGCGGGAAGAACAGAAGCTGAATTCGTGCTGATTCGCGTATCAATTAAGTATTCAGTACAGTGAATACAACCTGCATTTAATGCATACAAATTTCTTATTGGTGCATTAGGAGAATATTTGTCATAGTGAATGTATGCAGTTGTGGTATCAGACCTATAGGCTAACCTAGCTATTTTATTTTCACAAATATAGTTTCAATGTTTACGTATGTATATTCTTATGACATGTACTTAACAGAGTAGGCACAATTCGTAATGTAGTTGGAGCTTGCGTTCGCATATAATAACTGACACCTAATTATCAAGTGTAAATCCATCCAAATGATAATATGTATACAGTCCACCTCGTGGCGCAGTGGCAAGCACACTTGACTATTACCCCTGAAGTCCGGGTTCGATTTCTGACTCTGCCAAGAAATTTAATTTTGGTCTGAGAGCTGGAATGGGACATACTCAGCCTCATGAGGCAGAACTGAGAATGGATGGGTTCGATTCCTACTTCAGCCATCCTAAAAGTGTTTTTTCGCACTTTCCCCACTTCTACTCCAGGCTGGTATAGTACTTAGCAAAAGGTCACGTCCGCCTCCATCCCACCCCTAGCCCCAATTACAAATACACACACTAATATAGCCAACACAAGAACACCAGTTATCAGACAGATTCCACACACAAACCAAAGTATTCGACGCTATATGACCAAGATGTCACAAAGCCCCTAAATGAATCAACAACAACGGTAATACTGATGATCGCACAGGCTCATTGCCGGTAAGCCTGAAGACCTGCAGTTGTGCATCGTTCGAGTCACCGCAGTTTGCCAAAGGTATGGCTTAAAACTTAACACCACAAAAACTAAGTACATAGTGGTCAGTAAACAACCTGCCGTAGGATACCTCAGATAACAGGCTGCAAAAATCCCTTGGAGAATATGAGTAAAACAACCTACCTTGGCTGTAATCGACGCGAGAGATGGGGTATGACTGAAATAAAAACTAGGATACAGAAAGCCTGAGCTGCATTCTTCAAAATGAAAAATGCTCTTTGTAGTAAGACCTTAAGCTGAAGACTGAAGATCAGGAATGTGAGATGCTACATCTTCTCCATTGTGCTTTACGGAATAGAGAGCTCGTCCTTGACAGACTCGAAACACTTGAAATGCGGGTTTACAAGCATCTATTGCGCATAAGTTGGCTTGAGGCACTGGGGCGCACGAAATAATCACGATAAATTGCCAGGAGAATCAAAAAAGCACCAACTTGCATATTTTGCTCAAGTCATGCGGTACTCAATGGTTGATAGAATTTATTTTTTCTGTTCTTGTTAAAAATGGGTTTCATTTATAATTAACATTATTAAATGTTAAGTTACGCTTTAAATGATTCTTACTGTAAAATGTCACCTGTTCACAATAATAATGAGTGAAAAGAAACCATATTAAAACATTTTGATTTTTTTTGTTTTAGATGTGAAGAAATATTTGGAGTTTTTCAGTTGTTACTAATTTAAAAATTCCCGCTGAATATAAGAATTTCGACTGCCGGGATTTTTTGGTGTAATATTTCCTGGAATATTTCTTGTGGCAACGTTCCCGGGAATTTACCCATCACTAGCCCCTCTTCACCTTCCGTTTACTCTCCACTCATCAACTTCGTCAGATCCACTTAATTCGTTTGGCTAGGTAGTGACGTAAATCCAGCTGTGACTCTAGCTACTTTGTTTTCCAGCTGGCCAGCGAACCTGTGAAAGCCAGTCATAAAACATTTAGAAGATTTAATCAACGTTCTTCAGTTGTTGTTGTCAATTCATTTAGGGGCTTTGGGACATCGTGGTCAATTAGCCCCGTGTACTTGGGTGTGTGTAAAATTTGGCTGATAACCTGTGTTATTCTGGTCTGTAGTAGTAGAGTACGGATGGTATGTGGTGAGGCTTCAAGGTCAAGCTGACCACTCTGGGCAGACACATTTCCAGCCACGTTTCAGTGGTGGGGAACAACGACAGCAGTCACTCGTCACCTGCCATGCTGTCGACATCGCGTGATAATGCTTAAAATCTGCGCATGCAATCGTCTTGAGTTTGGCGCAGTTAAGTGAGGAGGGCCTCCTCCAGCGCTACAGCTCCGCGACCTTGAAGCCTCGCCACGTACTGTCTGTACTCTAGTATTGTGTGTATTTGTAATGCAGGAGAGGCTTGGGAAGGAGGTGGCCGTCGTTAGGAACCATTCCGGCATTTGCCTGGAGTGGATGTGGGAAACAATGGATAACTACTTTCAGGATGGCTGAGTTAGGAATCAAACCCACCTCTTCTCAGTTTAGCCTCATGAGGCTGAGTGGACCCTGTTCCAGCCCTCTGACCGGAATTAAATTTCTTGGCAGAGCCGGGTATCGAACCAGGATCTCCGGGTCGACAGCCAAGAACGCTAGCCACTACACCACGAGGTGGTCCGACACGTAAAAATTCGTGCGTAAATTGCCTGGATGTCATCACCTCAAGACATCTACACCAGGCAGCTTCAGTAATAAGATGATACAGTGAGAGCCTAGAACGGAGCTTTGCCGGGCCGTGTGGCGGGTGGAGAGTGATTAATCTCCTCCAGTTGACTAGGATCTACTGTTTCACAACAGCGGATTGGGAATCACCGTATGCGGTCATAGCATTGATTACATTCCCAGCTGGCAAGATACCTTAATTCCGAGAGTTAAGACGTTTGGTGAAGTACTGTAGCCTGTCTCGTATCCCGTGAACATGGTTAGGTGTCGAACAAAACATCAAATATTCCTAGTGAGAACTTATCTTCTCAATAAGAGGTTTGCAGTAAACGTGTTCGTACGTTTCAGCTCCGTATGATTTTTACATGTGAGGTAACCTCAAACAAAAGGTAAACAGAAACTCTGGCGGCTCTCGAGAACGAAAAAACTGTACTGATACGAAATATCAGTGAGGATAAATTACAGAAAGTGTACCAAAACTTCCAACGTTGGTGCAATTTGTGTTTATAAAATGAAGGACAGCATTTCCAGCAACTACTCTGAAATTAATATAAGTAATTAAGATGATTAAATACGTAAAAAGCCTACATGTGTTAAACCAGCTGGGCGCTACGCTGCTGCTAGCACCAGTGTTTTGCTTGACAGGCGGCTACACACAGTGCCCCGACAGTCACATGGCGACTGCGAGGTCCCGTTATATAGGGAGGGCTCCCATTGTAGTAATGTTCTGTCATGTATTTGAGTACATATGTATTGTACATATTGTAAATATTTTCACCTGTATTTCAAACATGAATTTTGTAGCCTAAGTGTAATGGATCTGATGATGATCGCTTGACGATCGAAACTGGTCATCCTAGTGTTTTATTAATCTCATGTAATTTATTTCAGGATTAGGGTATAACCCATCTCTTTTGGGTACATTCGTGTTGACCGACTGAAAAGCACTAAACTCTTGAATATTCTGTACTGTAGTAACGTCGTCCGCCTCGTTGCGTAGTGGCTAGCACTCTTGGCTGTCACCGGGGAGGCCCGGGTTCGATTCCCGGCTCTGCCAAGAAATTTAATTCTGGTCTGAGGGCTGGAACGGGGTCCACTCAGCCTCATGAGGCAAATAAGAGAAGGGGCGGCCTCGATTCCCCCTTCATCCATCATGGGAGGTGGGTTTCCGTGGTTTAACGTGGTTTCCCACCCCTACTCCAGGTGAATGCTGGGATAGTACCTAACTTACGGCTACGGCCGCTTCCTTCCCAATCCTCATCTGAACTACAAATACACACAGTTATCCAGCCATCACAATAACACAGGTTATGAGACAAATTCCACAAACACTGAAGTACATGAGACTACGTGATCATGATGTCACAATGCCCCTAAATGAATCAACAACAATGTAGTAACATCAGTTAAAATACGAAACGTCTGGCTGCGTGGCTCAGGGGTAACGTTCTCGCTTGCTGAGCCCAAGGTTGCAGGTTCGAAAACTGGCGCAGTCAGCTGGCATTTGAGGGTGCGCAAATGCGAGGGAGCCGTGTCAGCACATTTACTGGCACGTTAAAGATCCCCTTTGGGGCAAAATTCCGGCACCCCGGCGTCTCTAAAAGCCAGTGTAGTTAAAAGGGACGTAAAACCAATAACATTATTATTATTAAAATACGAAACGGTCAAAACCAGAAATCAAAAGAAGTAGAAAATGAATGAAATATTATGGAAACTTTTCCACGTACTCGTGAATATTCACGCTGGAATCAGTTTTTAAATACCCCAAGTAAGCATGAAAAGTTAAACATTTTTTTAACTCTTCTCATTAATTTAACTTTAAAATAGCGTACCATGGGTGTTACACTAGAATTCCTTCAGGCTCTGTTAAGCTAGTTCTCATTTGCAAGAGCGTTACAACATTCACAGAGATAAAATCTCCACAGTATTAGAGCTTTGCTGTAGGAACTATATGTGACTTTCTTTGTACAACGAAATGTTGGAACCTGCCATGTACAGAATTCCCTTATTACTGTTTCTAAAAGCACATAAAAAGCTTGTCAGAAACTACCAATACAGTATACACTCTAATTTACCAGAAGAACGGGCTTGCAGTGTTAAAATATTGGGAGTCCATGAAAACTTGAAAGCTAAGCAACACTAGACACGGTAAATAACTGTATGGCTGATCATGTGTTGCTAGTTGAAAGTGGCCATCTTACCCCTAGAAGACACTTGATCAAGTTTCCATGCAATCAGCAGTGTAAAGCAAAACTGGGCGTGCGCAATATACGGATGGGTGACCGACTGATGTTGACACTGGATTGAGAGAAAGGACTTTACACTGTACCGTGCGAAAGTCAAGAAAACCTTTAACAGGGAGTAGGGAAGATGTGACCACCTCGTGACGCAGTGGCTAGCATTGTTGGCTGTCACCCCAGAGGTTCTGGGTTCGATCCCCGGATCTGCCAAGAGTTTAAAAGTCTTTGTCTGGTCAGGTACGGGGTCTCCCCGCCTCGTAATGCGAAATGGGAACCTGCCGGATGCCATTGCAGGATGAGGAGTGGAAAGGATCTGGCCACCCTACCACACGCAAACTCCGGCTCAGGACGCCTGGTTAGTGATCCCTTGACGAAGCCAAGGGCTCTAATTCATGTCGCCTACGTCCCGGGAGAGGATATGACACTTTAATTTAGATTAGGGAAGATGTAAGTGAATATGTAGTGCCAAAGCGATGGAAATGTAACACAGATGGGAGTCAGCCTTGTGTAACGATGTACAGGTGCTCAAGAAACGACTGAGCGCACAATTAACAACTTCACGTTTTTCTTTTCTTCTTTTTTCTTTCTTTCTCTCTTTATTTATAGCTCAGTTCTTAAGCCCAAAGTCTAAAATCAAAGGAATGAGTAGCATTACCTCGTAATAAACAATACCCATAATCCCTGACATGAATGTAAAGGTTATCGTGTAAACTCGCCAGAGGGACTTGGGCAGAAAATTGTCAAGAGAACACTCATTGTTTGAGTGGCGGCATACATCAGCAAATCTAATACCGATATATTTCACAAAATCCCACCAGAGTGCGCTTAGATTCTATACTGAAACAGATACAGGACGTGAGCACCTAACCAGCTATTCCACAAAGCCGCTGTATAAGCAATGATGATATGCATTTAGCGCCCCTATTAACTGCCGTGGTTTTAGAAAACTGTATAAAAATAAAAATCGATGATTGGTAATGTTATTGAAGAATTCGGTCAAGAAGCAGTTAGGTCCAATATTCGGCTAAACTTAGTTAAACATTAATCTTGAAGGAAATGGGTGGTTGTTTGAGTGGCTAGAACGTCGTGGTCATTTAGCCCTGTTTACAGTACATAGGTGTGTGTGAAGTTTTTGTCTGATAACCTGTGTTAATGAGGTGACTGCATTAGTGAGTGTATTTTTAATTCAGGTGAGGATTGAGAAGGAGGTGGCCATGGCCTTAAGTTAGAATCCATCCTGGCATTCGCCTGGAGTAGAAGTGGGAAACCACAGAAAGCCACTTTCAGGATGGCTGAAGTGGGAATCAAATCCATATCTTCTCAGTTTCACCTCACGAGCCTGAGTATACCCCGTTCCAGACCTCATACCACAATTAAATTTCTTGGCAGAGCCCGGAATCGAACCTGTACCTCTGGAGTGACAGCAAAGAATGTTAGCCACTACATCACGAGGTAGTCGAAAGAAAAGGAATCAACCTTCGTTTGGTGAGGGAATCCGTTAGTTCCTGCGATCAAACACATAATTGCAAACCAGTTGAGATAGAAGGCATATTCTGGTATACCAGGTTTCTTTAACGAATAGTTAACAGTGGTCGTAAAACGTTAATTTCAACATTTTATTGTTTTTTGTATCAATTAGGGGCTTGACATCATGGTCATCACCCCCGCGTAGACTATTTGGATGTGTGCGTGGAATATGTACAATATGACTGACAACCTGAGTTACTGTAGAGCCTGTGCGTGTGTGTTGATTGCCTGGAGTAAAAGTGAAGCACGGTAAACCACTTCTAGTATGGCTTAGTTGGGAATCGAACCCATTTCTTCTCAGTTGCCTCCTGAAGCCTGAGCGTACTCCTGTCCAACCAACTGGCCAGAATCAAATTTCTTGGCAGAGCCGGGAATCTAACTCAGGACCGTTGCGACCGGAGACTCAATACGTACCCCGAAACCACAGAAGGCACCTATCAACATATTTAAGTTGTACGTTGACACAGATTGTATCTGTGAAACATATCTACTCCTTTCTGCAACACCCTGCATTTACATTGTTTACTCACCAAGGTGGACCGGGTTCGATTCCCGGCAATGCATGTGAGATTATCGATGTGAAATGCCATGTCCTGTGGTTCGGATTCCACGTTAAAAGGAGGTCTCGTGGCTCATGATCTCAAGATTAACGGTCACGTTAAACAACAAGCTTCCTTCCTTTTCTTAAAATTGTTTGAGTTAGAGGATTGACCAAACACCACAAGTTTCGGCAATATATTGAACCCTTGCAAAGAAGCATATGAGACTCAGATTCGGGGCGTAACAGGTCATATTCGTAAGTTGCTGTCAGGGCCGTAGTAATAATAATAATAAATATGAATACTTATTTATCGAAGATCAATAAGGGTTCATATTTATTATTATTATTACTACGGCCCTGACAGCAACTTACGAATATGACCTGTTACGCCCCGAATCTGAGTCTCATATGCTTCTTTGCAAGGGTTCATAAAACAAAAATGGCGCCCAAAAATGGCGCCCCACGTTGGGCGCCATTTTTGTTTTATGAACCCTTGCAAAGAAGCATATGAGACTCAGATTCGGGGCGTAACAGGTCATATTCGTAAGTTGCTGTCAGGGCGCTTCATTAACTTGCAGGGTAACATATAACAAAATAACATGCAGGAAAGAGTGAAGCCAGGGTTAAAACAACTGAATTTAATAACAAATCACCATATTTACATAAACAATTAACAACAAAAACTCCCAACTGACTCCCGCTTAATAAAAATGCCAAAAACTTAGGCGATATCTCTGGAGAGATTAATTACCTGGACCAAGCGTCCTTAAATAAAAATACAAAAGTGACCATATAAGTGCGTACGCCGTTCTACATGCACCACGATGTGTACTTTGAATGCGTGATTCGTTATCATCCAGAATGACCCTTCAAACAACGAATCCGCATTTCCTAGAGCTAGACCGACACAAGGGAACACAACTACAATACTTAAATTAAACCGACACTTCCTAAATCTACTATAAACAAACACAAAATTTCCGTGTGAAATTGGACTTAAATTGCCGTAGCAACATTTACTGCCTAAAAACTTAGGACTTCTCACACAAATCAACACAAGTACATTAACACGTGACCAATAGAAAAATACTCAAATGACCGCTGTCAAAATTTACAAATACTCTACCACTACACCACACGGGTGTGACAAACAAAATTACATGAAATCCAGTCATCAACAAAGCAATAGGCAAACAGCCAACATTTACGTTAATCACAATATTCTTATCCATACAAGGTACAACAATCCGTTACACACATGGCGAACTCCCCAATTAATTATGGCTTAAAAATTAGCCATCACAATGAACAGGTTTGCTACATGAAAGCTTACAGGGTTCAGTCGGACAAAAAGACTGCCTATCAAAAATAAGTCACAGGCAAAACGGGCGGTTTGTGGAACTCTGCATGTCTGTCAACCCACGTGTCAATAACCTCGACCTCCCAGAACATGGGGTCGAACCTCGAAGAAATGTGCCCCAAAGCACAATAATACGTGTGTGTCAGAAAAAACATATGGACAAGAATCAGCAGTCTCCCAAGAGCACTCTGTCTTTCCATCTAAAAATACAACAGCAGCAAAAATATATAAGGGCGGTAGGACAACTACCCCCTCCTCACGTAGAATCAACACACACTAGACACATCGACACACACTTAATCACACGTATGGGTTGTGACAGACCCTGAAATAAAAGACACAAATAATATCCACATGCTGGCGCCATCGTTCTATGCCGTGACTAGACACCTGAAAAGGACTCAAGAAAAATCTATCAAATTAGAACGAAGGTGTTCTACAATTACTTTTAAGTTGGTGCACTCGGCTACCCTAACATGAATAATAACCTGTTCAGCAAAATGTTTTACAATCATTTCCTCCCATTCCTATTTCAAAATATTAACGTTAATAAAGCACCATTTATCGAATGTAACGGGTTCCGCAATTGCAAGGATAAAAATCACGCACGCACGCCGCGTACATTACATATGACTCAAGAAAAAAAATCAAAATATCAACAAACACTTTGGCCACGCGCCAACGGACATTTAAACATATAGTGTCGGTACAAGAAAAACAGCTAAAAACAAGAAAGAAAAACATGACTATTTACAAAGTTCCCCGGCCAAATCTAACTACATAATTGAAATAATCCAATTTTAGTACATCACCGCTTCTGCATGTAGGACTAAGGACATCCTCCTCAACCCATTGCCCTATGGACAATTTAGCACTCCATAGTAGTCGTCTGCGTTGATTTCTTGAAGCTCATCCCAACTTCAAACCACGTGCTGATCATCTTGGTCTCGACTCCTTGGCAGAAAAGTTCAATGTTAAATATTTGCCTAACTATAATCGCTTGCAGGCTACTCAGTTCACCCACAATTGTCCTACTGCGATTAATAGCGAAGACTGGCCCTAATTATATCGCACATACGCACTATAAAACACATACAATACACACAATTTATACATAAAATATACATCTCGAGTCCGCGCCACTGGCTCGTTAACAAGTTCAAAATCCTGGCTGCACTCGCAGTCGCTATCTCGTCCGGTATTTCCGTCCCGTCTTATGGACTTCGGTTCTGGTAAGCGCTAATGAGGGTGACACGATACTTCCCCCTTAAAGTTGAACTCGTCGTCTTTAAAAGAATGTTACAGTTTATCACGCGCTGGCGTGAAATATTTAGATCACACAATTTAGTAGATTTTAGAACAAAATGTATTATAGCTTTTAAAATTCGATATTGCAAACGCTGCGACTTTAGCTCCCCAGAGCTCAGAAAATAAAATTAGCTTCACTGATTTTAGAGCGCAAAATCACACTTCAAACTGGCGTGGAGTATGCCTCTGAAGGCTCCACACAATAAGACTTAGATAAATTCGAGCGTCAAAATCACACTTCAAACTGGCGTGGAGTATGCCTCTGAAGGCTCCACACAATAAGACTTAGATAAATTCGAGCGTCAAAATCACACTTCAAACTGGCGTGGAGTATGCCTCTGAAGGCTCCACACAATAAGACTTAGATAAATTCGAGCGTCAAAATCACACCTCAAACTGGCGTGGAGTATGCCTCTGAAGGCTCCACAACTGAGTACTTCGATATATTCGAGCGTCAAAATCACACCTCAAACTGGCGTGGAGTATGCCTCTGAAGGCTCCACAACTGAGTACTCAGATTGGCGTCAGGCCAAACTATTTATGAGAAACTGACAAGGGCGGCGGAGTGGGGCAAAGTCGGATAAAAACTTCCAGAGTTTTTGTCTCACAAAGATGGGGCTAGTGTCATTCTTCTCCAAATAAATCCAACGTCACAAATTACTCGAGCGGAGATTAATCCGTTCGGCGGTTCCTTAGATACACACTTCCGCGCGCTTTTTACTACTGACGCCGTCCACCTCGTGGTCACGGCTTGGTCTCTTGCGATTGGCTGATTCAATCGTATGTTCGTTGAGAGGACCTCGTGATTCTCCCTTTATGTCTCCAATTTTGGTACAGTAGTTGCACAATTTGGCCTTGAACTCGACTAATTCTGGCCGTCCCCAGGAATAGCTACCAACTCATCTTCTGTTGCAACCATTACGAAATGCTGGCCTCCCTAATATCCAAGTCGACTTCCTTATGTGCTGCCTGGGCCGTAGTAATAATAATAATAAATATGAATACTTATTTATCGAAGATCAATAAGGGTTCAATATATTCATATTTTACAATGAACAATGTATTTTATTTTATATTTTGCGAAGGAATTGGGTACCGTAGCTTCAGTACGAGTGGCATTTGTGTGATATAGGCCTAGTCCATTTTTACTTTCAGTACAGGAAACAACACTTATATGTCTAGCCCTTATTATTCCCGTTTCAACGGGGTCGGGGATGAGATGCGTTGAAATTCTATGTGGCGGGTGGTCTTACGGTCGGGTTCCCTTCCTGACACCAACCTCATGAGAGGAGTTAATGAGAGGTGAAATGAATGAAGATGAATGAAACTGGTCAAGGATGTGGAAGAAAGGTACCGTAGGTACCGTCCCAGCATTTGCCTGGAGTTGAAAATGGGGAAACCACAGAAAACCATTACAAGGACGGCCGACGGTGGGGCTCGAACCCACGTCCACCGAGTCCGCAGATAGATTGGTCCCATGGCCTAGCGTTGCGCGTTAGCGGGCGTAGTTACCGCTGCCGGCAGTAGGCCTACAGGAAACAACACTCCCAACTGTTTAAACAATGTTTCACGTTGGGGCCGATGACCTCAATGTTTCACCCCTTAAGACAACAATAATCATCATCATCATCATCATCAATGTTTCAAATTCTACATTAACAGAAGCAATAGTCAACTGGATTTTCTATTTCAATTCGATCAAACATCTCAAAATGAACTAGAATGGACCTACTGGCAAGTAGGCTAATCCTGTGCAGAGGAATGTCTGATGATTACAAAGCCAATACTGTAAAAATTGTTATTTTGATTTTTTAACTGTAGATATTGGGGACACAACGTCTGAACTATTAAAGAGGAGACTTTTTTAATTAGCATAAAAGCATAATCATATGTTGTCAACAATTTCATATTTTTATTTGTTCATATTTTCTTATACAGTATTTTTCAGATTATCACATTCTTCCACTTTAAAATAATGCGTGCCATTCTGAGTGGTACAGGTGGTTTTGAGTTAACCTACGAGGTCATAACGGTTTTGATTCGGGATCAGTCCGATTATATTTGAAGTTGTATAAATACGAAAATCCCGTATCGGCAGAAAATAAAAGAGAAATTATGAAACTTCTTGTTGTTTGAGTCTTCAGTCTTTCGACTGGTTTGATGCAACCCTCCATGCTTCCCTGTACTGAGCTAATCGTTTCATCTCTATATAGCTACCACACCCTACATCCGACGCAATCTGTTTAACATATTCTAACATTGGTCTACCCCTACACTTCTTATCCTCCACCCTTCCTTCCTTAACTAGCTTTGCTATTCCTGGGTGTCTTAGTATGTGGCCTACCAACCTGTCTCTTCTCTTCATTAGCAGTCGCCAGAAACATCTCTCCTCTCCCAATCGTCTTAATACCTCTTCATTTGTATTTAAACTTGTATTTTCTATGAAATTAATATTAATATAATTTTTCACACTTCTCCCTGGTTAATATTACAATAACAGATTTTTGTTGTGTTGCGCCCAGAAGGGGTCAAAAGTAGGAAAGTAGGGAGGGAGATGGAATGAGTAACTCAAATCTTGGCCTCGACATCAAGCCGCTTTGATGTGCCGTGCCTAAACACTTGCGTCTAGTACACAAGTACAGTGCCGTGCCAAGAAATGAATGATTACAATCTTGAGTCTTAAGACGTAGCGCGGCAGCTTGAACTGTCATTAGTTCTAAGAAATCATACTTAGATTTACTAGAAGAACAAGGAGAAATACATTTCAAACAAATTAATATAGGCCTATTCAAACAAATTAATCATTCTGAGAAAAGAGCAAACACACAAAATCACAAAATTGTAGAATAAATTGTACAAACGATCCAGATATTTTCTGTAACTGCACGCACGCTCTCTTTCTCTGGCTACCCTGAGAAATATCTACTCATACTGGCAGTACGGAGAAATCCACACAATTAAATTGAGAACTGCAACCATTTAAACAAAATAATTTTTAAGGGTACCGTTTTTACTTGAAAATTTTGTTCAGTAATGAAATGAAATGAAGGGTGCAAGGGAAGAAAGGGCTATGCGCATTTTTTAAATATCTTTAGTTCTTGATGTGAATGAAACAATACCTAAGGTGGTTTTGGAAACAATAAGTTAGGTCCAAGTATAGTGGGAATGCAAGGAACAGTGCTCCGGGAGAGAAAGGGTCATAAGTTTGTAATTCAAACCATATACTGTAATGTTTGTTTTTACTCCGAATATAAGTTAAAATGGTTTAAAAATTATACAGGTAGTAGGAAGGGAAATACACATAAATGGTCACTTATCACTGTTCAACAATGAATTTTAACATTAACAAGAATACCCAATCTTTATAGATTAAGTACGCTGAATTCGAAAATGACAATAATGTTCGTTTTTTAGCTCCCGTATTTTGTGCTATATGAAGTTTGTTACGTCCTTATTTCTGTTTTATCTCTCGTTTTTTTTTCTTATTTCAGGAATGCCAATGAATGCTGTGCTTTGTTTCCAGCTTACACAGTCTGAGATTGCCTGTCTTCCGTAGTGCTCCATTGTGTATTGTGACAAGAGTTTCAGCGTTACTGTATGGAATCAAAACTGCTCCTTTTTGTACTGTGACGTTTACGTCGGTTTTTGAGATACTGTGTGAATCAAAACGTCTGTTATAATGCCCCGCAGATGTGCCAAGAACCCCAACAATTTTTGTCACATTATAATATGTGGAGGACATCAAAGTTTCAATAACTTCCAAACCTGAGCTAATCTAGATTTTTAACTGTCATTGTCAACTTCTGCACACTCAAATCCATATAAATCAACTATTTTTGCCTTTGAAAAAACAAAAAGATTAAATTTGTTGTCTAGTGTAATACATTTGGTAAACAGAGTTAAACTCATTAAACGTCATTTTCTGAACATTTAAAAATTAAGACTCAGCCCCTTCTTTTCCAGTGCACCTCGTGGTGTAGTGGCTAGCATTCTTGGCTGTCACCACGGAGGCCCGGGCTCGATTCCCGGCTCTGCCAAGAAATTTTCACACTCATCCTCGTGAGGCAAAACCGAGAAGAGGCGGGTTCGATTCCTACCTCAGCCATCCTGGTAGTGGTTTTCCGTAGTTTCCCACTTTTACTCCAGGCAAATGCTGGAATGGTTCCCAACTTAAGGCCACGGCCGACTCCTTCCTCAGCTGGATTACATATACACACACTAATAGACTACAGGCATCACAATAACACAGGTTATTAGAAAAATACCAAGCACATCCAAGTACACGGAGGTACATAACCATGATGTCGCAAAGCTCCTAAATAATGAACAACAACAACAACAACAACATTCTTTCCTTGCACCCTTCAAATGAATGTTGTTGTTGGTTTTGATTGATTTAGGGGCTTTGCGACATCGTGGTCATTAGCACCGTGTACTTGGGTGTATGTAAACTTTGTCTAATAACCTGTCTTATTGTGGTGGCTGTGTTAATGTGTATAATTATATTTCAGAAGATGATTGGGAAGGAGGCGGCCGTGACCTTACGATAGGAACAATCCCGGCATTTGCCTGGAGTAGAAGTGGGAAACCACAGGAAATTACTTCCAAGATGGCTGAGGTAGTAATCGAACCTGTCTCTTCCCTCTTTTGCATCATGAAGCTAGGTGTACCCCATTCCATACCTCCGAGCAGAATCTAACTTCCTGTCAGAGTCGGTAAGCGAACCCGGGCCTCCGCGGTGACAGCCAGGAATGCTTGTCACTACGCAACGAGGTGGAGAAATGTATTTTGACACAACTTCTAGACCTCCTTATAATGAAAGCATTCAAATCAATAAAGCCCGCGCCAATGCAGCGTATCAACTTCAAGGCTAACACAATAATACGATACCACGAAAGATGCTCGCTCACACATGAACACAGGCGAGAGCTCTCAAGTACATTCGGAACCGGAGTTCTGTCATTCGAAAGCCCACACAATAACGCAGAACAATAAGCCTCTTAACTGCATGACGTAACTGGCCACTTCCCTATTAGGCCTATATAATCCGACCAGTTGCACGGATTGCTTCAAGTTTTTAAACTCATTTTGGCTCACTGCTGCATGGTGGATTCACAAGGGGGCTAACGCACTACAAAAGCGGACATTAAACGTTAACAAGTGGTTTCTTTGCAGCACTCGGTAAATTAACACAGTGATTCATGAACAAGCAAAGCCCTCGTGAAATGTAATGTATACATTCGATCAGTCATGCATGTATTTATACCGTGCTGACAGTGCAGAGGTTTTGGCCATGTGCGGAGATAATGACGGACTCGACAGGTTGTACATGAGGCCTATTGTCCTAATCATTGGAATCATGAGTCAGTGACATCATAAACCACATGCACACGAAATTTCCATAATACTCTCTATTTCCATTCATCAAACAATCTATACTAATATAATAAAGCAGAAGAGTTTGTTTGTTTGTGTGTTTAAACGCGCTAATCTCTGGAACTACCAGTCAGATTCGAAAAATTATTTTTGTATAAAATGATAGACAGATTCAAGAGGAATAGTTTAGACTATGTAGCATTAAGCTACACCTCTCCGTTGACAAAGATTGATTTTTGTTCAGTAAGTCGGAAGAACAAGCGCTCCTGAACAGCTTCAATAATACCAAAGTCTATTGTTGCCAGGCAATGCGGGCTGCAACACCTCGCCCCTACCAGTGTTCTGGTGCAGAATTGCGAGCTGCTTATAAATTGCTGTCACGGGGAGTAATTAGTGTAAAAATATTTCATAGGCCCCTTAAAACAGTTTTCATCATGACAATAATATGCCTCTGTATAAAGGCGATGGTGTTGGTGGAGTATACCGAGGTTATCAGCTGCAATAAGCGTGGTGCTTTCAAATTTACTGTCATTTATTCCGATCCGTATCCTTGAGCGCTCCAGTTCTGTAGTAGTATTCATTATCATCCATAAAACAAATAAATCCACCGGGCGAAGCCGGGCACTACTGCTAGTTCTAAATAAAGGTGCACAAATCTTCACTATAAGGCGTGACCAAAACGTTTCCGTTTGATGGCCGTATAGTCCAGAATCGGTATGCCAACCAGGCAAAATGAGACGTTCATCCCACCGACGCACCAGCTTGAAAATCCCCGTGTGGTAAAACCCCATGTCCTGCTGCGTGAAGAAGTCCTTAACCGTCTGCTGCACATCCTCGTCCGACAGCAATCTTTGACCCTTCAGGGCCTTTTTATGGGACCAAAGGTGTGATAATCGCATGGGGAGAGATCAGGAATATAGGGCGGTTACTCGAGTGACTTTCACTTGAGTTGGCGTACCTTCTGCGTAACGACCTTTGTGGTATGGGGACGGGCGTTATCATGACGCATCAGCACCCCTTGTCGTAGTTTTCCTGGACGTTTCACGTTAATTGCATGCCGTAATTTCTCCAATTTCCCCTAACTCAGGCTGTTCCAAATCCACGAGTTTGAGTATGCATACACGCGAGTACTCAGCAGTGATGCTCGGAGTACGGTTGGAGAGGGACTGGGGGTGATAGCCATTACGTCACTGGACGAATGTCATAGCACAAGTCAATGCGCTTCCTGCCAGTCTTGATGTATCCACCGCGCAGTGACGGCAGCCCCCCACAGCAGAGCTGTATTGCATGTTCCAGGTTTACTCACGATGCTCGGCTGGAACAGCCTCCCCTAACTAAAGGCCACGGCCGCTTCCTACCCAAATCGTCCCTCATTTACAAATGCACGGACTAGTACAGACATCACAGTGACAGAGGTTATCAGACAATTTTAACACACACGCCCAAGTACACGGGGATACATGACCACGATGTCGAAAAGCCACTAAGGAATCAACAACAATAACAAATGGGAAACTCAAGGAAAATCACTTCTGGACTGGCAGAGAATGAAATTAGAACCTCTCTCACTCTCTCTTCTCACTTATCCTTGTAAAGTTGAGACAACCCGTTCCAACCCATATACCAGGATTTAAATCCTTCACGGCATAGCGGGGAATCAAACCCAAGCCGCCTGGATGAGGAGCTTTTCTACTTACTCATAGACCACGTACGGTGGCCACATTCTTGTGAACAAACATGTCACCTCCATTCTTATACATTTATTGCCATTCTAAGGCCGCATCATTCCCATGCCTCTGTGTAAATCAAACCACTTCCCACGGCCATTTCTTCATGTAGCTTCTCACACGATGTTGCAATCCAACCACTTGATGCGTAGAATACGCTTTGGAGAATAATTAAATATGATCTCCGCCACTAGTTATATAATTAATTTTCTTATTAATTAATTAATCTACTATATATAATTAAAATTATCCGAGTTACACGACTTCACCCAGGTGGTACATACGAATCGTTTCATATTATATTTACTGTAAGCCTACGTAACTGACAATCATTTAATAATGGAAATACTACTGTACTGTATAACTGGACAAGATTAAGACTGCAGAAACTGCTGTATTACTAACCTCAGACTGAACCATGCCAACAGAAGGTAAATTGACTAGTATTGGAACTACAGTGAGAGCCTTCTATCCAGAACGGAACCTCGCAGACACCATGTGACGGCCAGAGCACTATGTCTAGCCACCTGTCGAGCAAGGTACTGCCACTAGCAGCAGCATAGCGCCGAACTAGCTCAACACATTTACACTCTTTAACGTATTTAATAATCATCATTACTTACATGAATTTCAGAGTAATTGCTGGAAATGCTGTCCTTCAATTTCTAAACACATGTTGTACCAACGTAGGAAGTTTTGGTACACTCGCTGTAATTCATCCTCACTGATATTTCGTATCAGTGCAGTTATTTTGTTCTCGAGAGCCTCCAGAATACGCGGATTGTTTCTATACGCTATGCGTGTTGTTTGATGTAAAAATCGCACGGCGCTGAAACGTATGAACACATTTACTGGAAGACTTCTTCTTGAGAAGATAAATTTTCACTAGGAAAATTCGATGTTTTGTACTATACCTAACCATGTTCACGAGTTACGAGATAGGCTACAGTATTTCACCGCAAGTCTGAAATTTCTCAATTAAGTTACCTTGCCAGCTCCGTATATAATAAATCGCAAGACAGCATCTGGTAGTCTACTTCTTTACCCGCTCTTGTGTAATCGGCAGATGCTAGTCATCTAGCGATGACTCAACGCGTTTTACCCGTCACACGGCCCCAACGATGTTCTGTGCTATAGGGAAGGCTCTCACTGTACCATAATGGGTCACTATAAAACTACAGAAATTAGAAGCTTCATTTCTACGAAGCCTATTTCAAAAACGTTGGTAATAATTTCCACGTAGCACATCACACTGACAAGTCATCTTCGTAGCTTTCAATACCATAACTCATTACGGGTCGTCAAGAAAGTGTTACGAAGATAAAGTTGAAAAGCCAAATTAAGTGTCCATAAAATACTCTTCACCATGTTTTATTGTTAGTCTAATAATCTTGGACGTATATATTAATTTTCATATAATTTATTCAGTCGATTGCACGTGATGCGTGAACATACAGGCAGGAATTGAGCAAACATAAATTCTCTTAAAAAGGATTGAAGGATCCGTGCTCTTACCACTTCTACTCCAGGAAAATGTCGGGATGGTTCCCAACTTTAGGCCACAGCCGCCTCCTTCCCATTCCTAGCCTCAACTACAAATACACACACTACTCCAGACAGCACGATAATCCAGGTTATCAGACAATTTTCACACACACACAAGTACACGGGACTGATGACCACGATGTTCAACTCCCTAAATGAAACATCATTTTTGTTACGGGTCACACACGCACGGTCTTCCCTCACTCCAACTGTGCGCTAAGCAGCACACCATCCAATCAATATTAACGATTTTCTTAGTTCTTCCTTCCGCAATTAAAATCCATTTTCAGTGGCATTTCAATTTACATCATTACGTTATATACAACTTGAAGCAGAAGCAGCTGTCTTAATTATTTCCCGAGACACAATGTGACATCATCAAGCACTGTAGCACTTTGAATGTCGAGTTGCTGGTGTTTCATTGTAAGAGCTTGCGACACTGTGGTCAATAGCCCCATGGACCTAGTATAAACGGAATGTCAGATAACTAAGGTCACACTAGAGTGTGTGCTTACTGTTGGGAAGGAACTGGCCGTGGCCTTAAATTTGTAGCTATCCTGGCATATACCTGGGGCTGAATCAATGGAAAACATTGATCCATTCACATGCATCTCATTTGTCCTCATGTTGTGAATGAGCGCACGCCGTTCCAACCCTCACGTCAGTTTCTAAAATCCTTGACGGAGCAGGGAATCGAACCCGGTGCCTCCGAGTGTGAGGCAGGCACGCTACCCGAACACCTCGAGACTACCAATTCCTATCCCAATTACAAATGCACACACTAGTACAGTCAACACAATGACACAGGCTATCAGACAAAGTCCACACACAACCAAGTACACGGGGCTACGATGTCTCAAAGCACTCAAAATGAATCAACAACAGGGTTATTATCCTCCATGGCTTACCTCACTATAAGAGCTTACAGACCACCTCGTGGTGCAGTGGACATAATTCTTGGTTGTCACCCTTGAGGTCCGAGTTTGAGTCCCGGCTCTGGCAAAAAAAAAATGGTCTGAGGACTGGAACAGGGAACTCTCAGCCTCGTGCGGAAATACAAATACACACACTAATATAGCCATCACAATAACCTCACTTCACAGACAAATTCCACACACATACCCACACACACGGGGCTACATGACCACGATCTCGCAACGTCTGTAAATGAATCAAGAGATTCACAACAAGAGATTGCAACGTTTTGGTGAGGGTGAAATTCATAACTTTCCAATACATCAAGGAAATTAACACGACTTTTTTAGCTCTTATTTTGGCATCATAATTAATTCTGTCATTAATTGAAACTAGCGGACCCATGCGAGAACTATCGCATAATGGGTTGTCTGCGTCCGATATGTAGCCTACCGACTACCCGCCCGGCTCTAGTACTATGCGGGCTTTACGCGTCACAGTTCTTCCAGGAGCTATCTTATTGTTTATTTGTTTAAAAGCATTTTATAAACAAATAAATATAGCCTATTTCTGTTTACTTTTCGGGCGTGGTGGCTCAGCGGTCTAGCTGTATGCCTCTCACCAAGGCGGTCCGGGTTCGATTCCCGGTCAATGCATGTGAGATTTTCGAAGTGAAATGCCATGTCCCGTGGTTCGGATTCCACGTAAAAAGGAGGTCCCGTGGCTCATAATCACAAGATTCACGGTCACGTAAAACTACAATCTTCCTTTTGTTTACTTTTCAACAAATGCAAGATTTTCCCTGTACTATTGAGATGATTTGAAAGATTTTGGTACAAACCACACCTTCTAACTCCCTCTGGTTTAGGAGCTTGAGTTTTGTGAAACATACACCTTAGGATATTATATAATAAGATTATGTAGCCTATGGCCTGTACGGTATTTAGTGAGTCAAACTGATATCATGTACCCAAGCTAAATGTGTACAACGAACCATCAATGTAAAAACTTGCGGGAGCCGTTGTGCGGACGAGGATAGCAAAGATCTACTGAAATACCGATTAGCACGAGCCATAATGATTGTGCGAGGAGGAAAGGGAAAGAGAATGTTAAGTGGAGGAATGGAGTATCCCGTATGTTCCGCTCTACGGCTGCAGAGAGCTTTGTAAATCCGTAGGAGACATCCACAAAGGAGAGCTAATCCTCAAATCGCACACAAAAAGTTTTGAAGTACAGGAACAGATTAACGGTATTGTTTCACTGTAACTTTTCCTCGGGCAAAGAGGCTATCAATTTGAAAATGTGCCTTGATCTTTTCCTTACTTCACTCCTGACAGTTGTTTACCCACGACACAGCTCAAGCTAACTAAGAAAAACACAGTACACATCAAAATACGAGATAATAATAATAATAATAATAATAATAATAATAATAATAATAATAATAATAGTAATAATATTAATCCAGTCGCCTCCGTGGTGTAGTGGTCAGCGTGCTTAGCTGCCATCCCGGAGGTACGAGGTTCGAATCCCGGCTCTGCCACGAAATTTGAAAAGTGGTATGAGGACTGGAACGGGGTCTACTCAGCCTCGGGTGGCCCAAATGAGTAGACGTGGTTCAATTCCCACCTCAGCCATCTTCAAAGTAGTTTTCCGTGGTTTCCCACTTCGTCTTCGGGCAAATGGTACCTACAGTCAGGCCACGGCCGCCTCCTTCTCCCTTCTCTATCCCTCCCATTCTTCCCATCCCGTCCCATCCCTCATGAGGCCCCCTGTTTGCTTTGCAGGTGAGGCCGCCTGGACAAGGCGCTTGTCTCGCCTCCCCAGTTGTATCCCACGACTCGATGTCAAGCTCCAGGACATTGCCCGTAGAGGCGGTAAAGGTAGGATCCCTCGCTGAGTCCGTGGGAAAAGCCTACCTGGAGTAAAGCCCTGCGCGGATGCGGATATCCGCGGATAAACCCGCGGATATCCGCAACATTTTTCGCCATGCGGATATACTTTACATGTCTTTGCGGGTAGCGGATAAGCTGCGGATAATGTTTGGAGTAAATTTGCGGATAGCTTTTTTTTTAATACAATCCGAACTTGTTAAATATTATGGGGAAAGTTGGGTAATTGTGCGCAGCGGGTAATCGTGCGCACCTATGTTTTTCGAGTTGATAGTACAACTAGCAACTCAGTTCCCTGCTACCCTAAAGCTGTCATCGTACCTATCAGATAGGGGCAGTCAGCATGATGCCAGTCGCTATGTGATAAGCGTGAGGCTTGGATGAAGAAACTTAACACGTTGCATGTTATTTTCTTTAGCCAGCAAATAAGAAGGTAAGCCTACAGTTGTGATTCAAGTATTTAAAATTAAATGTAGTTTTAAATGCCAGTGTGTACAGTGGTTTTGCATGTATTTCTTTTTCAATATAATAGATTAGTTTACCGGGATTCAGTGAGTTACGTTTTAAAAGCAGAGTGGTGTATGGTGCACAGATCGTATGTGATACAAGTACTACAAGTACAAATACAACGCGACATTAATGGCAAAATATTTCGTGTTTGTTCTCCAGATGCCAAGAAATTATACGCGGAAAACGGAGAAAAACTCCTACCCAACAGAAAATGTGCAGAAATCTCGACGTGCAATTAGGGATGATGGGAGGAAAATAAGGGAAGTGGGGAGAAGTTTCAACATTCCCCAGTCAATCCTACCAAAGCAGTTGCTGCAAAATTATCTTGCTCCACCTCGTCTAGTCAGTAAAGCTGTTTTACCAACGAAATGGAGTCATAATTATCCGAATACCTTTTGACACTGGCAAAATTATTTTATGGCTTAATGCCCACAAAGCTTGTCAGACGGTTCGAGTTCACGTTTGCAGAGGAGAATAAGATTCTCCATAATTTCCATAAAGTTAAAAGTCTAGCAGGCAAATATTGGTTGAATGAGTTTTTGAAGAGATATCCTGCATTAACGTTGGGACAACCTGAAAGAACAAGCCTAAATTCGATTGCCTCCTGCTGACGAATCGAAGATATTTTATTCTAATATCCACCGACAGCAGTGGCTACGTTAGCTAAAGGGCAGCGTTAGGTCATGGGGCCAAGCTCTCTGCTGACTCGGTAGACGCGTGGGTTCGAGCCCCACCGTCGGCCGTCCTTGAAATAGTTTTCCGTGGTTTCCCATTTTCAACACCTGGCAAATGCTGGGACGGTACCTTCTGATAGGCCACGGCCGCTTCCTTCCACATCCTTGCCCAAATTCATTAACCTTCATCCATTCCATCTCTCATCCCGACGCGCAGGTCGTCCACGGGCGTCGACTAGAAAGACCTGCACTCGGCCTCTCAGGAGGCTACACGACAAAAAAAATAATTCTAATATCCAAAACTGCAGAATTTTAGTTCATTGCATTGTTATGCTTTTGTAAAAAGCATTGCAATATTCTAATGTTAATGCACAGTGCAAGTTTCTGCCAATTCACATTGTACTAGTATGGCTTTCCAACATTCATCCCATGCGCACAATTCCCCAACCCATGCGCATGATTACCCTGCAGTGTGGGTAATCGTGCGCAAATGCATATTTGCGATATTTCGAATTATAGTCCAGCAAATTTATTTTTGTATTAAATTTGTTTCTGCACATCGAATATAGAGTTACTAAGGCTCCCTTATTCATAACTGCAGCTGTGTTATCTATTATTTCATCATCACAAGACCGATTCCTGCTTAAGTGCGCACAATCCCCCCCGCCCCACTCTCCCTTACTAGGGCCCGGATGTTTATGACATATTTTTCCGTTATGGTCTTTCATGACAAATTTAACATGATGATTTACGCTAATCCCATTCAAATTATGTCATTAAGCATAATCAACACTCCGACCTGAAAAGGGTTGCAATTCCGGCTGTGTAACATTCATTTTAGACATAGTACATGACACACATAGCCTAAGGGTTCGACTTTCTGCTCAAATGTATAAAATATTACGTATAAAGCAACACATTGAAAATATTATTGTAATGCCAGTAGATTCGGATAACAAACGTGTGGGTAAAAGTCGCGTGGATGCGGGGCGGATGCGGATAAAAGTCGTGCGGATGCGGGGCGGATGCGGATAACAGTCATGCGGATGCGGATAACAGCCGTGCGGATGCGGGGCGGATGCGGATAACGTTTTGTCTATCCGCGCAGGGCTCTAACCTGGAGGGTAAACTGACTACGAAAACGAATAATAATCCAAATCCATCACGATAGTACAGTGCCAAAAAATATCAGACAATGCTGCCAAGTAGCCCGTAGGCTTACTAGGGGGATAATGAGTCCAAATACTACCATAAGACAATATAAGTAAATACAACATTTTCGCCCTCATTCAAGGCAAATACCACGACGATGCCACGTTTCAAATTCTGGGACACCTACACAATCCTTTACTGTAATACACAGCTACACACACTATTACAGTCATCATAATAATAAAGTTTATCAGTCAAATTAAAACACACAAGTAGTATACGGGGCTGATGTCCAGAAATATCCTCGTTTCCCTGCATTTTAGCTCCAGACAAAAGCAGGGATAGTGCTTTTATCAAGATATTCAGTAGGCCTACTGTATCACAAATTCACACACTAAGGATTAATATGTATCTGCAGTGCTGCTGATATGTACCGGTAATTCCCCGACATGGTTGTAATATTAAAACAGGCACGTAATGTTGCGTGCAAATGCACACTAGCATGGATTTGAAAGGATTTTGAACTATTGTATTTGATTATTTCAATTTATGGTGGTGTTGAATTTTAATTAATAACGATTTTTTTCTTCAAAATCTCTCGCAGCACAATCCTGAATTATACAAACCAATGTTTACTTAATGAACGAACACTGAACACTTATATTGGGAAGATATGGAATTGAAGCTGAAGGGAATGTTGGGTCAGAGATTTACCGAAATATACAAGATGTTCCCAAAAAAAAATGGGAAGTAATCGGGGCATGGATAGTACACCCCACAACACAAAATGTATCTGTGAACTTAAGTTATAAAATTGATATTTTAAATTTTACTGGAATTATTGATAATAGCCCTTACCTGGCTCACCCCACATCGAGTAGCTGTAACCATATGTGTGCAGTGTTGCCAATTTGGTGTTTTTAGCACCAGATCTGGTGTTTCTGAAGTTCATCTGGTGACAGAAATTTCCATATAGCGCCATAGCGAAATACTGGTGTTATTTCATTAAAACCAGTGCCAAATCTGGTGCTTAACGGATTTTTCCATGAAATTGTCTCCTATGACTAATAAGTAAATCCTGAAAGCCATGTAATAACTTTAATAAAGTTAATCAATAAAGATAGGCAAAATTCAGCCTTACACGTGTCAAGGTCAACACTCCAGCAGTGGAAGTCCCTGAAATTCTCATTCTCGTGCATAATTGCTAAGTAAGCGCAACATGCAGGGCTCGGTGCACTTGTACAGTACAAAGAATCTGCCTATCCTCTATTTCCTTCCCAGCTGCCAGGGGCGAAGGCTCCTACGCAACCACAGTTAGTATTGTAAATCTATCTCAAATCCACGGTCGCTGTTTGTTCGTTGCCTAGTAGGCTGTAGGATATATTGGCCAACATTGGAAGTATGCAGAGATACAGCAGTACTACACCTTCCTGCTCTAAATATGTAATACCGGTAGCAGGCTCCGAAAGTGAAGGAGATTCTTAATGAAAGAACTGTAAGTTAAAAGATAATCAGTTTATATATTTATATTTTTTCGGTGTTTTTCTAGTGTTTTGAATCATAGAGACCAGCTGGTGCCTTTCTGGTGTTTTAAAGCGCAGGGTTTAGTTCTTTCCCATTTCAAGATTTGGCAACACTGTATGTGTGTACCAGCAGTGCAACGTCACTCTACAAGAAGTGCACAATATTGTCCTGTTTTACACTTAATTGCACGCCATGACACGCCACTTCATTGACTGACGGGTTCATTCAAATACTTCAGGCATTGCAGGTATTTTTAAAAAATGGCAACCGTCTTCCACACACCATTTTGGCCATGGCAGACGAACAGACATAATAGAACTAGTAATAATGATAGTGATAAATTAAATGATACAAGACCAGACAGAATTACTGACACCAAAATTATCATGACATTTCCCCTCCATAATCAGGCATCTCGACCACTGGACGTATGTTCAGAAAGACGTTTGTGTTGTTGTGGAGTGTACTATACACGCCCCAACTACTTCCCCCATGTTCAGGAACACGCTGTTATACAGTTAATATAATCAAGTGACCGTCAAACCGTGTTATGCAATATTAAATCACACACATTGTGTGCAGACTCATGTCAGATGTGAGTTGAAAATGTTTGTTGAAGTAAATACTGTAGTCGGAATCACCTTAAGTTTTATTAAAACCGGTTACCCTCCCAGCTCGACTTCACCCACAGACTCATCAAGGCACCATTCCTCTACCGTCACAAGGACGGTGTCGGGGAGCTGAACACATTTGGCCAGCAGATACAACTGGGGATGATGACAGGCCGATCGTCCAGGTGACCGCTAACTTAGGTCTATTTAAGGAACCGTCAAGGAAAGGATCTGGGAAGAAAGTCGGCTGTGGGCCTGTTGAAGAGAACCGACCCGGAACTTGCTAGAAGGTGAAAATGGGAAACCTATTAAACCATTTTCAGGATGGACGAGGTGGGATTCGAACCCACGCTCTCCCACTCTAGCACGTTAGCGCTTCTCCGCCATCGTAGCTGGTGTCACCTTAAGTTAACCACAATAAAATAACAAATGAAGAAATTTGTCACTCGAAATCATGCTGCCAACAGTAGATCAAAAATCCCTCATGGCACGCCGGAAGGTGGAGGTAGATTTCACAGGGCATGGAAAAATATTTCGATTTCACTGAAAAATTAAAATCCACTGCCTGCTTCCAGTCGACCGATTGGGTCAGGGAATGGAATGAATGAAGCCCCCATCTAGCGGTGAGGATATGAACTGTGCCGGCTGCCGAAGCCTGTCGCACTCCCCTGGGGCATTGATTAAATGAATGACAGATGAAATGATAGTGGAGAATGCTGCTGGAATGAAATTGTGACAGGGAAAACCGGAGTACTCGGAGAAAAACCTGTCTGCCTCCACTTTGTCCAGCACAAATCTCACACGGAGTGACCGGGATTTGAACCACGGACCCAATGGTGAGAGGCCGGCGTGCTGCCGCCTAAGCCACGGAGGCTCCTATTTCGATTTCACTAAATTTACCAATTATTGTGTAGCCTACTTACAAACGTTCCACATGTTTAGCATAGCCTACCAGAATCCCCATCTTATAATTCCGAAAACATTTTGCTCATCCCTTGCCGTAAGGGTGAGTCATATCAAAAGTTTTTCATACAAAAGTTTTGGGTAACTTTTAGAGGACTATTGACCAGTTTAAATGGTTTTGCTATTGTGGCTATTATGGGAAGTATGATATTTGTTTTAAAAAAAACTCCATTTTCCCCACCCTTTTGGTCAATGGTCGGTGCTATCAGGAAACTTTACAAACACATTTTTTTTGGCCATTAGCTTTGTGACACTGTGAGAGGCCGGTGTGCTGCCGCCTAAGCCACAGAGGCTCGTCCAGCCATCAGACCAGAATTAAATTTCTTGACAGAGCCATGAATTGAATCCGAACCTCAGAGGTGACAGACGCTGGATTTCTCAGTTAGTTAATTTAGAGCAATTAACGTCCCTACCTCAAAAAGAACCATATTTCGACCTTTGGACAACCAATTAAAATAAGCTGTGTAACGATTCGATCCCATAGCTGTTATATTTAAAGGGTTATTCATTTATCATGTTATTATTATTATTATTAATTAGTACATCCATGAGATGATTTTTATATCAGATAATTGTAAGCAGTTTTTATTATTATAGTCAGAAAGATTTGTATTAACAATTACTTGTAAAGAGACGAAGTATTGTATATTGCAACAAGATTGGCAATAAGGACCAACCCTATGTGTCACATTAGTGAACGACGTAGTAGTTATTTCACAACGGCTAAGAGTCATTGTCTCGGGATGCTAAAACCCCATGTGTAATCATCACGGGTTTGACCATCTAGTTCTTTCTGGAAGGAATAGAAGCTTGATATTTCACCTTATTGTGAAAGAATCACGCCATTTTCTACTGTAGGTACGCTGCTTAATATTGCAAGTTGTGATGCAATTAGCCCTCGTGACAGAATGAACACTGAAGAAAGGGAAGCTTAACAGTGGAGAGGGAAGTTTATGACTCACGTGACCAGGAAGTTATTAGTACCTGCGCCCTCGACAAGACATTCATTGATCAACAGCTCTCAATGAAAGAAGGAAGTAGTAACCTTGCTTTCTGGGTCCTAATGGACTGAGCATACAGAGTCGACACTGAACGATGTCCTGCCGATATCTATATTAGTACATAATGGGTTATATCCCTGATCAAAAGTCTTTCTACAGATGGCAACGTACTTAATGAGGATATTTCATAGTAATTGAGATATCACATCATTTTTTAAACATATGCGACGTAACATCGAGATCATCGGTCATTACTTAAATATGACGAATCTTCGACTGGGTGAGCAAACAATTAAATAAAACTATCGTCTCTATTATAATTTAACTTCAATTAATTTTCAATTCATTTTAAATGTTCATTTTCTTTTAAATAATTAAACCGCAGTTGGTAAATTAAATTCTTTTTTATAACTATTAATATTTTGTTTTTGCATTTAATAAATTCATTTTCTTTAACTTCATGACTGTAACTTTTCTTGTAGTTAGCACATACTATAGGCAAATTCAACTACTCCTTATAAATAAATACTGAATGGTTAGTCAACTCAGTTACACTACGGCCCGGGTAAGTGGTCTCTACTGATGACTGCCGAGGATTAATTAATAAATTTCGATTCACTGTCTTAAATAGGAATCTGGCGCTAAACAACTTATTATATCCTATTACACTATCAAAGGTAAGTGCACACCACAGTGTATATTTATTCTTATCATGTTTGTTTAAATTAAGACCATTACAGTTTTCACCATCGTTAAGGACTCTTTAAAAATGTTACAGTTGTTAGAGTTCGTGTCCTCCGTGTATGTTTAGAGCAGACGTTCTCAATCTGTCTGAGACTGTGGGCACCACCTTCACGCCCTACCAAGTACCCGAGCACCATTTCATCGGATACATTATTATTATTATTATTATTAATAAGGTCTGATAATAATAATAATAATAATAACAATGCAACAATCTTGCACCTACTGTATACTCACCTATCATGAAAAACCAATTTTAAGATGGGAAATGGGAAATCATGAAAAACGAATTATAAGACGGCTGATAGGCCGGCCCCGTGGTGTTGGGGTAGTGCACCTGCCTCTCACGCGGAGGCCCCGGGTTCGATTTCCGGCTCCATCAGGGAATTTAGAAACTGAGGTCAGGGCTGGAACGGGGTGCACTCAGCCTCGTGAGGACAATTGAGTAGCTGTCCTACATTGTGGCAGCGCCCTGATTACGAAAACCACGATTAACGGCCGAGGGGACCCGATGCGCTGATCACGTGTCACTCCAATATATGCTGGCCAAATGGCTGGGCAGCGGTCGCTTGGAAAACCTAGGCCCTTCACGAGCTGTAGTGCTAGGGGTTATCATTTAAGATGGCTGACATGGGAATCGAACCTTATCTCGTCCTATTACTCTCTCCCTATGATGTGCTGAGAACGTTAGGGATTCACCCCCCACCAGGCATGCTGCAACTGTTTGTATGGCTCTTGCAAATGAGATAAGATACATTTACGTATGGGCAGTCGAGTCGAATCAACATCTTTCGTGTTACTTATAAAACAGGGATGTTCAATTATTATTACTGTATTTATTAATCTCGTGTAATTTCTTTCAGGATTAGGGTATAACCCAACTCTTTTGGGTACATTCGTGTTGACCGACTGAAAAGCACCAAACCTTTGATTACTGTAGATATAAAATAATACTATTTCACAAAATGATAAAATTTCTGACTGTCAAAACTTGTAATGAAAACACTATTATTCTGGTTCGTGCAACACAATTTGAATTGAAGAATGAATCTCAGGGCAGGTTGTGCTCGTGAGCACTTTTTTGGCTCGTATGGCGAGAGCACCAAATTTCATTTAAAGAGCACCGTAGTGCTCGCGAGCATGCCTGGTTTAGAATGAAAGAATGAAGGTATTATACCCTCGTATGATTTAAACGATCATCCATCTAAAAGTTGAGATGAAAGCTCATTCAGGATTTCCTGAAATGCAATTTAGGAGGGCCAGTTGTTCTCTCTTTCCTCTCCTGGTGTTCCTGGGTCGCAAGGTTAGCTTTCATGAATCCTATCACAGAAATGAAATGAAACCTGTGGATATGTTTATCTCAGTCAGTTACTTTCTATGCCACCAGCGTATTTCTAGACCTTGCAAGGTTTTTAGACACTGGTAATTTCGATACTTCACGCCCCAAAATAAGCCTCGTGCTGCAGTGGTTAGCATTATTTGCTGCTATCCTTAAGGTCTCGGGTTCGATTTTCGCTTCTACCAAGAAATTTAACTCTGGTCCGAGTGCTGGAACGGGGTTCACTCAGCTTCGGTAAGACGACTGAGAAGAGATGGGTTCGATTCCCATGTCAGCCATCTTATAATTCGTTTTCCATGACTTCTCATTTCTACTCCAGATATCTTATAATTGGTTTTTCATGATTTCCCATTTCTACTCCAGCCAAATGCCGGTTTGGTACCTTCTTATGGCCACGGTTGCCTCCTACCCAATCATAGCTCCAAATGCATATGTAAATGTTAGCACAGCTCTCACATATACACAGATTATCAGATAAATTTCATACACACCCATGTTCACGGATCTGATGACCACGATCTCACAAGCCCCTCATTTAAATAACAATAACCAAAATGACACACACAACCGGAGTAAGTGTGAGACAGTGTAGTCAGGTCCTATGTATTCCCTCTTGTTTATAGGGATTCACGGGATGGCCTTTCGATTTGGGCTGGAACCAAACCACAAACCACAAGCAGGAAGTAGCATAACTATCGGATTAGCTACCTTTCAAATAACATGTCATTACTCAACAAACCAGCAGCTCTCTCTACTTAGGCAGTCCCACCTGTTGCGATCTCCTTATGATTGACAGGACTTATTCTGACGAATCTCTAAGGTAACTCATCGACAGAGTGCTGTGAGAAATCGCTGGAATACAATAACTTGGTAATAAATGGTAATGGCCGCCAACTTCAGAAGTTTTGGTAGATTCGAAAAGAAGAAAAATACGAAAAGCCTCAACTGAAGGGAAGCAGTCCCCTGTCCCATATGAATTCTTAAAAGATAGATTAGTAGGCCTAACTTATTTGAAGGACGGGAGTTATCATGTAAATCTCTTCTCCTTCCACCAGTGCAGCGCATGGCCGGTAAGGAGGCTCTGACAGCAGCGAATAATGCTTCTATCTCTTGACTACTATGGGCTACGGCAAGGGGTCATATGTCCCTTCATCCTAAAGCACTCTATTAGACACGTAGCTCAACGGGGCACCTTGTATCGAAGGGGTCTCTGGGCATAACAACACAGACAGTCTTAATCACTAATCAATATACTCAAACTGCTATTCCCCTCATAATTACTGTCGATCACGATGATTCCTTCCCTATAATAAATTAAACAAATAATGCTGCGCCATTGCTGGTGTTGCCTACAATATAGTGACAGTTCATAAAACAAACGAATATTTTTCTATCTATAAGTAGAAGATTTTCAGTCGGTCGACTCGAGTGTACCCAATTACATTAGGCGGGGAGTTACTATGAATTGGCTAATGCCTGAAATAAATTACATGAATTATGTATACACTTAATAAAACACTTCTCACAAAATTGGGGGTTAAATTTCATGACTAGTTTCGATTGTCAAGCGAACATCATCAGAGCTTGTTCACTTAGGATACTGATAGGCAGATATGTACGAGTACAACAGATTTTCAATTATTACGCCACAGAGGTTTTTAATTAAACTTTGATATTAGCCAAATGTTTAACCAATTATTTTTATTCCCTCAGGCAAGCCTCCGGGGCTTAGGCGGCAGCACGCCGGCCTCTCACTGCTGGGTCCATGGTTCAAATCCCGGTCACTCCAAGTGAGATTTGTGCTGGGCAAAGCGAAGGCAGACAGGGTTTTCTCCGGGTACTCCGGTTTTCCCTGTCACAATTTCATTCCAGCAACACTCTCCACTATCATTTCTTTTCATCTGTCATTCATTTAATCATTGCCCAAGGGGAGTGCGACAGACTTCGGCAGCTGGCACAATTCATATAATCACCGGTAGATGGGGCCTTCATTCTTTCCATTCCCTGACCCGGTCGGTTGACTGGAAGCAGGCTGTGGATTTTCATTTTCATTTTTGTTCCCTTAGTGTACACTTCTGTAAATGTTGCGTTTTTATGTGTTCAAGTATGAAAACATGTAGAAACGCTAACTTCTACCATAGCAATCTTTTGAAGTGATTGGGTTCTAAACTATTTTGTTAGCAACAGTACCTATTCAAATTTCCTATTTACGTAATGGGGTTTTATGATTGGTTAGTTAGGTTAATCACTTGAACAAACACTAAACAATAGCTGTGTTGATGATGTTGTTTTGTAGGCTTAGCTGATTTATGGAAATTCTTGTACTGACGCCCACTTCACTTCACTCTCCACTATGGACTGGAGTGCTGGCGCTATCTGACGCTGTTTCTTGAATTATACTGTCGTTGGCACCCTGAGCGTTTCTAACACTATCTGTTGTTGCATCGTGCAACTTATTTTCTTATGTGTGTCGAGCAGGCTGTGAGTCCTAATTTATAATTGTGCGTAGCAATGGTTCTGGACCTCATCAACTATAGGTAGACCAATCTCTATCGTTCACCACGCGTAAAATGGATCGTCCATATATCGCACACCTGACTTATTGAACGTGATTTGGACTCTATAATATGGCCCAAATTAGGTTTTGGGTACACTTGGGTTGACCGACTGAATGGCTTCTACAGTTAGCGGCACAGCTTTTGGTCGGTCGGCCTCGGTTGCGCAGTCGCACAGAGGACAGTCGGTGAGCCTCAGGCATGTACAATTGATAGATTAGTTGCTTTCCGTGAAACTGATAACTCACGTATCAATTGCACATGCTTGAGGCTCACCGACTGTCCTCTGTGTGACTGCGCAAACGGGGGCTGACCGGCCAAAAACTGTGGCGTTAGCTGTATTAAGATCACTTAGGCAACACTGAAAATGGCTTCTAATAATTCATGAATACTCTTAAGTTACGGTACATCTTTTTTCCACATCCGCAGAGGCATTTTCAGTATGCTGAAGAATTACAGATTTTACCGCCTTGAGGAAGTTGTCACCAAAAATATATAGCTGAAATGTCAAATTTTATATTAAAGCACGTTTCACGTAAACCAGTTCAGTAGTTCTCCAGAAATGAAATGAAACAACTGACTGAAAATAGAACTGTATTATGAAATCATATTGTAGTATTGTAATACCAACAGTGGCACAACGTTATTTGTTTCTGTACAGAGAAGGAATAACAGCGGCTTTTAATTTTCAAGATTGTGGATGGGCGTAATATTAAAACGTAATAGTTAATTATTCAGAATGTAGTAACGCAATTAAAACGACTCTTAGTTAGAAAAAAGTACCATATAAGGAACCTTGCTGATATAAGCCATATGAATAACACACTGAATACAACGCGCGGCGGCCATGATCATGAATGACTCGAAGTATTTTTAAGAAACAACAACGAAAGTTAGCAGTAATGTAGAACCTTGTATGTGGCTTTCTGTGACCAAGCCAAAATAACAGCGACTTCCTTACATTCACGATGGTGGCTGAGCGTATTCTTAAGACTTTGTGACTGTTCCGGTCACAATGTTCCCAAACCCTTATTTGGTTGACTGCAAGAGAAGTCAGGTTAGGGTAATTCGTTCATACCATTTCTTTTCTTGTTCATCATCATCATTTAGGTTGTAGAATTTCATTTTATTTAGTGTATATATATCTTGTGTATCTCGGGGACTCAGTCAGGAATATTTCATTTAATTTGTATGGGAGATGTCAGTATACAAGACAGCGGATTGTGTAGGTAAGCTACAAGATGTTGCAACAGCAGGAAACTCTAGGCCAAATTTAGATTGGGCCGAGAATAACTTCCCTTGTCTTGAAGAAAGCTTTGTGTAAATTGTGTAAGGTTCTGACGTCAGAGAAGAGTTTCGCGCCACGAGTTGTAAGAAATATACATGGGTTCGAGATTATTGGTGTATTTTGTATGGGTTGGAGGGTATCATGACCCTGGCGGAGAAAGACGAAAACATGTGTTTACAAGATGAGAGGTGGGATTTTCGTGTATAGCGGGGCTTCACTTCTATTGTAGCGTCTGATTGGAAAGGTCGCGTTCTCGTAATTTGGCGTAGGCCTATTTGGAGAAACAGTTTTGTTGAAAGCATGGCTTGTGAATGTACTCGAAACGGCTACATATCACAACGATGTTATCTCTGTTAGCACAATTCAAGTTGGGTACGGAAGCACATTCATTTCTCTCGCAGAGATGTGGCTATGTAAACCAGTAAACATCTCTAACCTCAAACCACGTGTGGAAAATCTTAGAAATGCTGGGGAGAACTGATCTATCGAGCATGTCTCGTAGATTATCTGCTAGATCGTCGATGAGTGAGTAACAAACATCTTTATATTCCAACATTCATTTTGGGTCACATGTTTTCGTCATTGCCGAGGAGAGAAGATAGTAAACCATAGTCTGTTCGACGAGAGTCCCCGCCATATGTTTAAAGTTGATATTAATACACATATTTTGAAGGTTATAATTAGTTTTCTTTATAGGGAATTACACCTAATAGTTGAACGCCCAAATGATACCAGTTAGGTTGACCAAATGTGTGTCCAACACTCCACGACCCTGCCATTTCAATTGTGTGGTATATGATGAAGTACTTCCGATCAAAAATAGGAGGATGATTTTGGGAAGTTTTAAATCAGTCGCCCAAGAAGGGCTGGTAAAAAGTTACAACATAGCACCTCAACGTGGGGCAAGAGTAGGGAAACCTAGCAGGTATCATTAGGGCACATATGCACACAGCCGATAGACACCTTAGGAGTATTAGGGTTCACAGTAATTTGTTTTGTTTTAAGGGGTATGTCCACATCAGACAATTTAGAATTAAGGTCAAGGGTTGTGTGTAAATCAAACAGTAAAATGTCAGGTAATCAGGAAACTGGGGGAAGTGGCAGTGAGGAAGATGTGGAAAAGACAGTGGGAACATATGTTACCATTGTTACTACTGAGTCGCAGCTGATCGCTGAAGGTAGTAACTTAAATGTAAATGGGGGGGTTATGAACGATAGTTTGATCCAAATGCTACTGAGTGAAATAAAAGAGATTAAGAAGCAAGGAGAATCTATGAGTAAGGAAATTAAGGAGCAGGTAGGCTCTGTAAATGAGAAGGTAGAGTCAGTGACCAAACAGATAGTAGAAGTGAAGGAATTTGTAAGTAAGGAAATTCAGGAGAGCAACAGGGCCACGAACACAAGGATAGAGAGTCTCAGCAAAGAAATACGGGACCATAAGTCTGTCCTTAATAGTAGAATGGAGAGTATGAACCTGGAATTAAGTGGGAAAATTAGCAAACAGGGAGAGGAAATCAGGGCAGAAATGCAGGGGAATCAGGCTGGGATCACAAGTAGGCTAGAAGGAATGGAAGGCCATCAGAACCAGCAAGATGTGGAAATAACGAAAATTAAGTCAGAGATAGCTAGTTCAAGGGCAGAAGTACAGAATGTAACGGGAAAGTGTGATGAGATATGCAACACTGTAAGTGGGAATAAGAGGGAATATTTAGATAGAGTAGGTGCCGTTGAAAATAAGTTGGGAGAGATTGAGGGTCTGAGAGGGAAGCAGGTGGCATTGACCGAGAAAAACGAAAAGCTGCAGGAAGAGCTGATAAAGGTCAGGAGAGAGTTGAAAGAGCGACCGATGAGTCAAAGGGTTGTGATGCCATCTAGTTTGCTACCCAGGGACCCTGGTCTGCCACAATTTAACTCAAGGCAGTTCAACCCTATGGAGTTTTTAAAAACCATTGAGAAGAAATTCAGCAAGGATCTAGAAGACAGGGTTGTCGAATGGGAAACAGTGTTGGAGATCTTGTCTAACTCATTTCAAGGGGATGTGAAAGCATGGTTCCAAATATACAGGCCTAACATGAATAGTTTAAGGGAATTCAGGGATAAATTCAAAGCTAAGTTCTGGGGGGAGGGGGTACAGTCCAGGGAAAGGGAAAAATTAACTTTTGGGAAATATAAGGAGAGAGAAGGGGTATCCCTGACAGAATATTTTTTGGCACATGTACTTATTTGGAAGAATTTGGATGGGCTGACCTCTGACAGTGATGTGGTTAGGGTCATGTTGAAGCACTTCCCACCTAGAATTCAGGAGGCAGCTTGTATGCAGAAGGTAAGGACGGTAGAAGAGTTGGAAGAGCTTCTTACGAGCTTTGACGTTTTAGGCAAGCAGCACATGGAGAGGCCAGAGGTCAAACAGGAATTTAGGGGCAATAGGGGGAATAATCAGGAGTTTAATAGGGGTAGATTTAATCAGGAGCAAAGAGATTATCAGCAGAGGCAGGAAAACTATCAGAGAGGTGGGGGGCGTCAGGATAATTCACAGCGACAGGAAGGTAACTATCAGAGAGGTGGGGGGCGTCAGGAAGGTGGTAACGAAAGAGTACAGGTGAACCAGAGGAGACAAGAACAAGGTGGTCAAGGAGCTTTAAACTCCGAACGGGCTGTGCAGGGAGGTCAGTCAGGCAGTCCGTAAGAAATGAAGTCAAGCAGTGTGTTATTGTGGGTGAGGAGGATTTTATGCCTATGAGTCGGGAGGATCTGCTAGCTGACCAGCAGGAGTTCTCATGTATCGGGGAGAAGGAGGCTTTTATGTCAACTGTTGAGTTGAGCATACTAGGTAAGCGAGTGTGATTATGAGATACGCTGCTTAAGGAATCTGCTTGTAGAGCAGGAGAAGGATGAGGTCTTAGGTGATATCTTGACTCAGTTGAGAGGTATGGATGTGGATAGTAGAATTAAGGTTGGAAAGTATTGGTACAAGTTGGAGTGTGGTTTCTTGGCTAGGCTGTGCCATGAAGGTGCCTGGAGAGTGTGTGTGCCAAGCTCATTGCAGGTAACGATGATTTGGTATCATCACAAGGCTTTAGGGCATTTTGGATCAAGCAAGGTTCTTTTTGCTGTTCAGCAGCATTTCATTTGGAAGAACATGGGAAGGCAGATTAGGAAAGTTCTGGCAAGTTGTGACTCGTGTCAACGGTGTAAATGCCCAACGAGGTTTCTTGAGGGACCTCGGCAAATGGTGATCACAGAAAAACCAAGGGATTTACTCTGTGTCGATCTGTATGGTCCATTGGTTAAAGCTCAGTTTGGATATCAGTATATCTTCGTGGTTGTTGACGCATTCAGTAAACTCGTCAAACTGTATCCCCTGAGAAAAGCGACCGGGAAGGGTTGTGTCCTACAGATCACTGATAAGTATGTACCTGAGTTTGGGGTGCCTCTCAGGATACTATCAGACCACGGTAGTCAATTCACCTCAAAGATCTGGAAAACCAAGTTGAGTGAATTGGGTATCAAGCACATATTCTCATCTATTCGATATCCTCAAGGGAATTTGTCCGAACGAGTTATGAGAGAATTAGGGAGAGTATTTCGCACCTATGTGAGCAATCGCCACAATGCGTGGTTCTCCAAGTTAGGAGATATTGAACGATGGTTCAATAGTACGTTCCATGAGAGTGTAAAATGCACTCCCTATGAAATTCAGTATGGTAGGAAGCCTACCAATGAGCTTGCTAGAATGCTAGGTTTGGTCACGGGAGAGGAGATTGGGAAGGATGTTTGTATCCAGCTGGCTAGGGACAACTTAATCAAGGCAGGGAATAAGCGTAGGCGCCAGCAGAAGCGGGTAAAGTTTGATTCTTTTGAAGTAGGCGATCAGGTGCTTCTGAGGGTTCCATATCCGTCTTCAGCTGTAGATAAGGAGATAGGGAAGTTTTTTCATCTATTTCAGGGGCCTTTTAAGGTGGTTAAACGTATTGGTGAGTGTGCCTATAGTTTAACGGACCAGGATGGTAAGTCTGTCAGTACACATAATATTAGGAATCTCCGTAGATATCACTCTGTAAAATAATATGGCATGGACTCTTAGAGAATCAGTCAACATAACGTGATGGCATGACAAAACTCAAGAGATGTGACGAAGAATGCTAACCAGCAAAGTGGCATCGAGTGTTAGATGGATAGATGGTATGATAAGGCCTGTGCAGGCAAATACCATGGCTTGTGAAGCGATAGGGTCTCATGATGAGACGAAGAAAATGAAGTGGTAGACCTAAGACACTTGAGAGAAATCAGTGAGGCTAGGAAATGGACACAATAAGACATTCGAGAGAGTGAGAATGTGTGAAAATTTGACAAGTGTGTATGTATATATGTGTTCCAGGGTTTATTTATGTAATAGTGTAATTCTTTGTGTTTTCAGTGCGTTGCTTGTTTGAGTGTTTGTGATCCACACTTGTTTCACCCGTGTGAATCACATGGGGGCGTATTGTGACTGTTCCGGTCACAATGTTCCCAAACCCTTATTTGGTTGACTGCAAGAGAAGTCAGGTTAGGGTAATTTGTTCATACCATTTCTTTTCTTGTTCATCATCATCATTTAGGTTGTAGAATTTCATTTTATTTAGTGTATATATATCTTGTGTATCTCGGGGACTCAGTCAGGAATATTTCATTTAATTTGTATGGGAGATGTCAGTATACAAGACAGCGGATTGTGTAGGTAAGCTACAAGATGTTGCAACAGCAGGAAACTCTAGGCCAAATTTAGATTGGGCCGAGAATAACTTCCCTTGTCTTGAAGAAAGCTTTGTGTAAATTGTGTAAGGTTCTGACGTCAGAGAAGAGTTTCGCGCCACGAGTTGTAAGAAATATACATGGGTTCGAGATTATTGGTGTATTTTGTATGGGTTGGAGGGTATCATGACCCTGGCGGAGAAAGACGAAAACATGTGTTTACAAGATGAGAGGTGGGATTTTCGTGTATAGCGGGGCTTCACTTCTATTGTAGCGTCTGATTGGAAAGGTCGCGTTCTCGTAATTTGGCGTAGGCCTATTTGGAGAAACAGTTTTGTTGAAAGCATGGCTTGTGAATGTACTCGAAACGGCTACATATCACAACGATGTTATCTCTGTTAGCACAATTCAAGTTGGGTACGGAAGCACATTCATTTCTCTCGCAGAGATGTGGCTATGTAAACCAGTAAACATCTCTAACCTCAAACCACGTGTGGAAAATCTTAGAAATGCTGGGGAGAACTGATCTATCGAGCATGTCTCGTAGATTATCTGCTAGATCGTCGATGAGTGAGTAACAAACATCTTTATATTCCAACATTCATTTTGGGTCACATGTTTTCGTCATTGCCGAGGAGAGAAGATAGTAAACCATAGTCTGTTCGACGAGAGTCCCCGCCATATGTTTAAAGTTGATATTAATACACATATTTTGAAGGTTATAATTAGTTTTCTTTATAGGGAATTACACCTAATAGTTGAACGCCCAAATGATACCAGTTAGGTTGACCAAATGTGTGTCCAACACTCCACGACCCTGCCATTTCAATTGTGTGGTATATGATGAAGTACTTCCGATCAAAAATAGGAGGATGATTTTGGGAAGTTTTAAATCAGTCGCCCAAGAAGGGCTGGTAAAAAGTTACAACTTGAATATGTTTAACTATCGATGTAATTGCACAACTAACGCAAAATTTAGTGAGAGAGGAGTACCATACAAATGACCTCACTACCATTATTCATAGGGATATCACAATGAATATAGCACACAACGGCCATATTGAAATTATAAAATATACAAACAAATAACTCTGTATATTTTAGAGAGACAATATGTCAAATTAGCATTAAGGTTCTACCTTATAGGGGCTTTGTATGCCAAAGTAAAAAGTATACCCTTGCTATATATTCAAGATCGGGGTGGAACATACCATTACCACTTCAAAATCAATAACTCTGGATCCAATGGCGCAATTAACACGAAACTTTGTAAGAAGAAAAACCAGGTAAAATACCTCGCTTGCAATAATCTTAAGACTATCACAGTGCATATAGCACGCAGCCGCTATCTTGAATAAACAGTATAAAGCATTAATATCGGCAATCCACTATTTATAACAGTTACAATTACGAAATACAGCAAATATGTAGTCTCACATAAAAGGCTTTCTCTGCAGAAGGCGCAAGATAAGCGATTCCATACATTCAATATGGTGGATGGACGTACTCTTCTAATGTTCCAATCACTTCCTCTCGATGCAAAAGCAGAATTACAACAACACTTGGTGAACGGGGAGTCATATAGGGTACTACGTTCACCACAAGAACAATCAATTATATTCCTTGATAAAGGCAAAGAGATATAACTATACCCGTACATTTAAAAGAAAGTACGGTAGGTTACATGTTCTTATAAGAACATCAAGTTTTTATCGTTGTGGCGGTGGTGATGACTGTTTTATGGAGTGTACCTTCGAGGACATCTGCCTCAATTTTCTAGTGTAGGTATTGTAAAAATTATAGATTATAAGCATGCTTTTTTCTGAAAAGGAAGACCTCTTGCTGATGTTCTATTGAACAGGTTTAATATTGTATTCATACATTGTAGATGGCGCCTCATCATGTGTCAATGGTGCTAGAGGTGTGTTACTGCGAGGTATCTCGAGCAACGATGAAAGCTGGCAAGCGCTAGTACCCTAGTGATACCGATATGGTATCTTAAAATATTATATTTTTTATTGTCTGAAATGCCTACAATGTTTCTATAATGAGTTTTATTTTTTTGTTCTACGCTTAATCATAATGTAGGTCATGTACCAAATGCTATTTAGTCCATCAACTTAATATTCTATATGTTTCACGGAAGTGTTCAGTTGGAAAGTACCAATAAAATACACGATAATAGGCTATATTATATTTTTCAAGGAATTGCTTCATTATTATTGGTAGTAGTATTATTATCATCATTATTATTATTTCATGTTTAAATGATAGCATAACTTACGCTTATGCATTTTAGCACTGCAGTATCTATTTGAAGTACTATATTATTATTATTATTATTTCCATTAGTAATTTAGGAATATATTGTTTTTAGATATACCAGGTGTCTCATTTTCCCCGTACAATCTACATTTAGGTGTCCCGCATGTACTAATGATGAACGGGAGGTCTAATAACAGAATTCATAAGGGCGGCATCCCTTAATTCAAGCAGGTTAGGTTCGAATGCCAAGAGATATCAACCAGACGGCCGCTCGCTACGTGTTCCTCAGTGCTCCCGTCTAATGGGCCCCATTGCGTTATGAAACCTCGATCTTTGAAGGCATTACGACCAGCTTTTCCATAGATTAGTATGATGTTCGTGTACTCGTTGTTGCTAAATACACCAGCCATTGTCAATATACTTCCAGCAACTGTTGTGTTGTTGTACCACATATGAGCCTACAACGCTCTTAAATGAGAGGTTTAATAAAGAAACGGGGCGCATTAGTGCTGAGGAACATGCAGCGAGCGGCCGTCTGGTTGTTATCCCTTTGTATTATGACGTAATCTGCCAGCATGCAGTGTATCCCCTGTGGAATTCAGACTTATTAGACATCCCATACAGCAGTAGTGTAAGTGGGACACTTATTGGTAGATTGTATGGGTCACCTGATATACTTTACATATTTTCAATTTTAATTAATTTATGTGATGCATATCTGATTAGATGTAAGAGGGGGCCACTGGGCCTTAATCTTGCCAGACTAAATAAAACAGCAAAGCCATTAAAAACATTATCATTGATGGGCGACACCACGAGCTAACATCCCACGCGACATCAAACATAGCAACACTCACTTTATTCAACGGGGCAGAAACACGCTCAAGAGAGCAACACAAAGAAGCCGCAGCACGGCACTAAACCTCGCCTTGGACTCCCTAGTTCCCATACGAGCCGTGTCCGTATATCTGGAGTATCTGAATGTGGAATTTTATCTTCGTTTCTTATTCCATTCTGATAAATATATATCTCCGGAAAATTTATGTAAAAGAAAGAAACAGGATAACATAAAGGACCAGATGACAAGGTGTTCTGAGGGTGAGCTCCTCAGACAGCAGCAGAGTGGCGCATGGAGCCCCTCAGATTAGCGGACCATGTCATGTCGTAATCTAAATCTAATCAATATAATCAATCTCTACGCCACGAATTAATCCTCCTCTGTGAAGTGAGGGCGGGGGCACTTGAACTATTTTACTGGTGTACCAAATAAATGACATAATAATAATAATAATAATAATAATAAAAATAATAATAATAATAATAATAATAATAATAATAATAATAATAATACGAGTGGTGTTCAGAAACTTAAGTTACAAAGCCTGCAGTGAAACGTGTACATTTTATTTCACACAACCAATACACCCAACTGATAGTAGTCTACATACATTAGGTTATTTTTCATATCGATTTAGGTACTTGTCACTTCGTGGCATGAGTTTCAGTATTCCCTCATGGTAAAAATCCCGTCCTTGCGTGTTCAACCATGTCGTGAAGTGTTTCATCTCCTCATCTGAAGCAAATTGTTGACCTCCCAGGTGGTCCTTCAAGGGAGAAAACAGGTGAAAGTCGCTTGGAGCGAGGTCTGGGCTATAGCGAGGTTGGTCAACTATGTCCCAGTGAAACCGCTTCAACAGCGTGAAGATCTTCTGGGCTGTATGAGGTCGCGGGTTGTCATGAAGAAAGATGACGCCCTTCGGTGAGATGTCCTGACCGCGGTTACATGTTTCGCCCACAGAAATCGAATAATTGAGAGGATCTCTTCGCGAGGACAGTATTCCAAACGAGTCGCCATTAGTTGTTTACCAACAAATAGCGCTGTAGGTGGCAGGAGGCCGAAACTCTGCACAGGTACCAACATTATGTATTCGAATTACCCCACACTCCTTTCTCTAAGGCAGACGAAACTCCATGAATATCGGCCTTGTAACCTTAGTTTCTGATCACCCCTCGTAATAATAAGAAGAAGAATTGGCCTGTTTAACATTTGAGGATTTTGCTAGTCGGGGTGCCACAATTTGTTCTGAAAAGGACCTTAAACGTGCCAATAAATATGACACGGGCCTTTTGCATTTAAGCACCCTCAAATGCCACCTGACTGCACCAGGATTCCAGCTCGCAATCTTGGGAACAGCAGGCGAGAGCCGTATCGGTTCACCACGTGGCAAGTCATGAGATAAGGAGGAACATTATAGTAATTTACAGTGGCAGTTAAAGACACTTCTTCTTCCTCCTGTTCCTTTCAGTACTGATTTTATTATTCTTTGTAGAGTTTGTTGAAGAGACGTGAGGACAGGAGAAAGAGGATTCTTTTGAGATCACTTTGATAAGCAACGTAATGTTTGCCGTTCAATAATTTCGCACACAATCATGTTGTTTGTAGTTGGTTTTATTTTTCATTTAAGGAGGGACATCGTGTTAATCAGCCTCATTCACTTGTGCGTTTACTCTGTCTGATGACCTGTGTTGTTGTGGAATCTGTAGCAGAGTGTGTACTTGCAATTGGGGGGGGGGAGGGGGGAGGGGGGGAGGGGGGGGGATTGCTAAAGAGGTAGCCGCGGCTTTAGTTGGGTATTGTCCTGATACTTACAACAGGAAGGCCATGAAAAACCGCCACTAAGTTGACAAAAGTGGGACGTGAAACCACCTATCATCTTAGTTGGCGTCACGAGGAAAAGTGTACTCTGTTCAATCCCTCTGACCACAATTTAATTTCTAGACAGAGCAAGGATCGAATCCACGACCTTTTACAAAGGAGATTCAGTACTTACTGTTGGGCTACAAAGACTACTAAGCACAATGTAAGTGGACGTATGACAGAATGGATGTCTAACCTAAAATGCAAAGCCAACTTCGTACAGGTCCGGGAGATCTATGGAGCAGTGGAAGGTAGAGGTTTACACTTCTTTAATAAGTCAGCACTTGATGGGATGAAGCTGACATCTCCTTGCCCGGCCGCCTTAGCTCCCAGGAATGACCGTGGAACTCACTTCTATTGTAGGCCGAGTTAAACCAAGGTTAGAAATTTTGTTGCTAAAATATTTTGCCTGGGTTCTTAAAATATCATTCAGTGGATCCTAGGCGACTTGCACGGGTGGGACTGGAAGGAGGTGAAAGGAGAGAACCCGCATCACCCATAACAAGATCCAAGAAAACTGCTCGCATCATTTCAAGTCCGAGTATCGAATCATTAATTAGATTTTTCTTCTTTACTAAAGAGAGACTTCGATGTCGATGGTTGTTTCAAGAGGTGGAACGTCTGTAATCGGAGTCATCTTCCTTTATCCATTAGAAACCGGGTGAGTTAGCCGTGGTCGTTACGGCGTGGCTGCTGGCAGTCGCTCACATCCGGGAGGCGAGGAGGTTCGAATCCCCCCCCCCCCGCCGGCAACCTTGAAGATGGTCTTCTGTGGTTTCCCATCTTCCTTCCAAGAAAATGCCGGGGTTGGTCCCTCTAACTATAGGCCACAACCGCTACCTTCCAATTCCTCGTCCTTTCATTCACACTTTCCTCCCCAGACAATACTCCACACGCGACGGTACTTGTAGCTCACCCCTTGAGTGTCCAATGAGAAGCAGCTCTGGCGAGCCGAACATGTCCTCGGACACTCCCGGCACTAAAAGCCATACGCTAAAAAAAATCCATTAGAAAAGCAAGTTAATTATTTATTATCGTATTGGAAGTCATTTTTCAGTGTTGCCTTAGTAATCAAAACTTAATGTTTTCAGTCGGTCAACACGCTTGTAGCGAATTGTAATGGGTGTTTCCCTAACCCTGAAAAACTATGTGAGGTTAATAAATACTCTCGGATATTCTGTTTCGATTGTCAAGCGATCATCAGATCCCTTACACTTAGGCTACTAAATCTATGTCTACATACACATTTAGGCCTACTTGCAGTAGTTATTAATCCAATTCAACAAGTCATGATTTGTTAGTTATATGTGATTTTTGTTTGTTAAGATATTGTTAGTGGTGATTGACCTTCAAGTTTGCTTGCTTAGTGTGATATCTAGGGCTCGGATGTTGATGCCGTAAAAAAGTTTAAAAAAATGTACTTAAAATTTTCAAAAATGACTGTAATAAATGACCTAAAAATTTGAAAAATGCACTATAAAATGGAGAAAATGAACTGAGACAAGAATATACACCTCTTCCCCTTTCTACCCCGTCACAGCTGACTTTGGTCAACAGAGCAGGTAACATTCTATTCCGCTAATAACTGGTTTGCGACGAAAACAAGAGCATCTGTATACCTACGGTACCGTTCTTCTGCATCCAAGATATATATTTGTCAACTGTTAGCAATACCGAAATATTGTATTTCTTCGTCTTCTTTCTCCGTTAGGGTCTTCTGAGGACCACGAACCAATTTCAATGTTTAGTCCTTTGTTGTTCTTTCTTCTTCCTCCAGTGCTCCTTCATCTTTTCGCTGTGTCTTTCAATATTTTAAATTATCTTGTATCAGCTACTAGCTTCTTCTTAACTCTGAGAGGTAGCTCATATAAAGCTGTGACATGACTAAATTGAAAAAAAAAATGAAAAAAAAACTTTAAAAGGCCGATGTCTCTAAAATATGACCAAAAAAATCTACCTAACTTAAAAAAATGCTCTAAAAATGGAAAAATAGCAAATAATGCAAAAAGATGGAAAATAAAAATGACATAGCCTATTTGAAGACGGGGTGGCCCGTCCGGAGTTTCTATGTACTTCAGCATTGTTTTAGACTACTCAGTAAAAAGATGACATGTCATCAACATCCGGGCCCTAGTGATATCTGTGATTGTTAGCAAATGGTTGGAGTGGATTGTGAACTTAGCTGATTGAGCGATATGTGGTCCGTTCCTGTGTAGCTGCTAACTCCACTGCCTGCACTGAACTGAATCTTCACTAGTTGCGCTTGTTTAATAACTACTGCAACTAAATCTCTACATAGTATAAAACAAAGTCCCCGATTCTTGGATGTAACAGGTAATCTTAAGAAACACTGGATGGATTTTGAAATGATATTCACCATTCTGTACAGGACTTCTCGAGGAAGTTTTCAGTAGAAAAACATTCATTTATGACCAAAGGAAGCCGAGCAGTAACGATTTCAGTGATTCGAGTCGAAGAAAAACCTGCCGTCCGCGCCCCGTTTAAGCTAACGCTGGGTAAACCGTTAACAGTACTATGAGTGTAAGATTATTCAGCATGAAAAGTTCTACAAAGAAGTTCCCGACAGCATATCTCTCTTTAATACGTCGCCCACTATAAGTGTTTTTTTTACGTTCTCATTTCTTCCAACAATCTCCATTCAGTAGAAATGTAAATTACTAGAGTTGGAGTGAGCTTAAGAGCTAGCCTATCACCCCAGCTTCGGCCAGCATCAAACTGTCGAGTCGTGTCAAGTTAAGACTTCAGAGAAGAGTATATGTGTTTGGAGTTTCACTGTTCACCTCGGCTTTTCTGAATTGTGTCTGTGACCGGCCGTCCGTGTGCCTTTTAAACTTACGCTGGGTAAACCGTTAACGATACCAGGCGGGTTGCAAGTAAGTGTATATATTGTAAATACAATCACCCATACTTGCAGTCTTAGATTTAATAGCCTAAGTGTAAAGGATAGTCGCTTAACGATCGAAACTGGTCATCCAAGTGTATTTATTAATCTCATGTATTTTATTTTTACAGGATAAGGGAAACCCCCATTACAATTGGATACAATCGTGTTGACCAACTGGAAACATTAAATTGTAATTATTTATTCTTTGAAGAAAATCTGTCTACCGGGATTACGCTGCCAACTTTTGTTTTGTGGCCATCGTTAATTCACTCTGCAATAACATATTTATAGGTCGATTACAGATACCGTAATCTTGTACCAATCATACGTAGTAGATAGATTCTTGTTGCTAATTCATTTTAGGGACTTGGTCATCAGCGTCGTGAATTTGGGTGTGTGTTGAACTTGTCTGATAACCTGTATTTATGTGCTGACTGTAGTAGTGTATGTAACTGTATTGGGGACAGAGATGAGAGGGGTGCCCCGGGACTTAAATTAAGGTATTATCCCGGCATTTAAATTAAGGTATTATCCCGGCATTTACCAGGAGGGAGTGGGGAAAACCCTGGAGAAAAACCACAATCAGGATAACCGCTGTCAGTGCTAGGATTGAAATCTGCGATCTTCAGATTCGCTGCATCTGCCTGTGCGGACGTGGTGCACGATGAAACGAGCATGGCTACGCCGCGTGGGGTTTATTCATATGATAGAATATGCAGTCTCCATGAACTAAACTTGTACCAGTGCTCTTAAATACGTGTTGTATTATAGGTTGAGTTATGCGTTCTTATTTGGCTAACGACATGAAAATTGGCTATCTTGGATGACGTCCCACTGGACAGGTTATGCTGCCAAGATTCAGTGCCTGGAAGTGGTCTTAAACAAAATACGAACGTGGGTTTGCACATAGCACCAGAGGTTCAACAACTTTGCTTTAGTACCATTGCTGGAAGGCAGCAATACACATTCAGTAATTTCTTATTTCGTCTCTTATATGAGTCGCCGAGAACCTTATCGGTCTAGCAGCAATAGGCTATATCGCTCGTCACCCGGCTACACATGCATTTTGCCGCTGCACTGCTATGTTGCTAGACCAATAAAAATGATCCTGTAGAATGGTATGATTGTTTGGAATGACTGGCAAGTAATAATACTGTATATCAGGGGTACCCAACCTTTTTTTAAACTAAGGACCACATTGTAAATAGTTGGGGGACCTTGCGGGCCAAAGACACTCCGGGGGGTTTGAGGGGTACGCATTTTTTTAAATATAGGTGCAATATGGTGAGTTTTGTGGCTGTCTGAGCTTAGTTTTCTTAGTATTGTTGCCATTTTCTATAATTTATTTATTTGTAGTAGATAAAAAATGAATTTAAATATTTTTAATAAATCCCTTTAAAATCGAAGTACGATGATATTCAATACACTCATACAACATGAATAAAAAGAGTGAGTGAGCTTAGTTTTCTTAGTATTGTTGCCATTTTCTATATTTATTTGTAGTGGACAAAAAATAAAACACTGTAAATAAATGTAAATATTTTTAATAAATCCCTTTAAAATAGAAGTACCATACGCTGATAGCCTATTCAATATTAATGACAAAGAGTGAGTATTTATGTGCATTTGACACAATTAATAATCAAATTATGAAATAAAGTGATCATTTAGTTTAGTGCGACGACTGGAACCTGTTTCAAAGTTTTGGCGACACGGTGCGGGCTGGACAAAATAGTCTCGCGGGCCATAGCTTGGTGAGTCCTGCTCTATATAAAGCTTGCGGCCGATAGTCGCAACGCTTATTTCTCATGCCTTACACATCCTGACCCTGAGCCACACCTGTCGGCTGCCAGCCATAAAGGTAAAGCTTGCTCGTGTTTCCAAGTGGAGTTCACCATTCTGGTTCTCAATGACTCATTTGCAACGCATTCCTCCCTAGTATTAAGATGTTGATTTTTGACCCCTTCTGTTATTGGTAAGAGGCTGTAAACATATTTCGTAATCACTTTTTCGGTCGATTTTGCCCCCTCCCCCGTTTTTCCTAAGTAATCACACAATCATCGCATCGAACCCCCGTCCCCACCACCATGTATTACGCATTCTCAAAGCAATACCTAATATTTCTAATTTCGTTACGATTTATCCATATAAATAAATGAAACAAGAAACACAATATCAGAGACTCACGGACACCAATTGCTGAAAAGAAAATCCCTCTCGACTCGTCGGATTCGAGTTTTTACATATTAAGAAAGTTATAGCGATATTTCAATTTTTCAAAAAAAACCCTCCCCCCCCCCCTCTTGGTTTGATTTTGCCCTTGAAAGAACTCGTGTGGCCTCCGGAGAGGCCGAGTGCAGATCTTTAGTTGACGCCCGTGGGCTACCTGCGCGTCGTAATGAGGATGATGTGATGATGAAGACGGCACATACACCCAGTCCCCGAGCCACGGGAATTAACTCCAGGAGTTTAAAATCCCGGATGGCTCAGCCGGGAATCGAACCCGGGGCACTTTTGGGCCTAAGCCTAGCGCGCTAACCATTTAGCCACAGAGCCAGATTGTATAAGGTGATAATTTATGTACACATTTGAAAGTGATTGGTGGAAAATGGCGGTAGTATCGTGTCTACAAAAAAGTGACAATTTTATAAGTAAAACAAAACAAGATGTTCAGGAAAGAACATATAGCCTACTTTCTCCTAAATGTATGGGTATAGTTATAACTCTTTGTCTTTATCACCTCCTAATTTCTTCCAATTCGAAGTGCAAATTGGCACACTGGATTTGAGGAGTGGCGTTCAAATAATTTACCCCAGCATTTTGCAATTTCATCAGTAAACACTCCAAACAACGTAGGTATTCAGTATATTAACACCGACTACTTACAATAATTTAAACGTATCACTGGGAGAAACATATTTAATATACCTATTACACAGCTAATTTGTAATCGCGCACGGCTAACGAGAAAGACAGGCCATGGCGCGTAAACCAAACCCTTCTGTGACGTAGGCAATGTACCGGTACTGCTTGATGGTGCTTGTGCGTTTAAGTCGAGAGCAATTCATAAGCAGCAGAAATGCAATATTTTATATCAATCCTCATAAAATGGGCGCAGTTTAGATGTTCCGTGTGTTTTCAAACACGATAAATTATACTGTATAGGTTTGCAAAACTACGCTTGTTGAAGTTACTCCTTACAAAAATCCACGCGAACTAGGATTCAAGGGTTCGTTGTGCCTTTAATAGCTGCAACGAGCAGGCTACAGTAAGTTGAGTTGTAAAGTCTGTGACCTTCGTTGTGAGTTAAATTATGTGCACATGAGTATAATTAGATCAAAGAATCTTGCAGCACAGTATAGATATCATTAACTTATTGTTGTTTCAAGGGGCGAAACATAAATTAATTCGTTATAGAAGAGATCTGTGGAATACACTACCCACCGACTAACGACTTGTATCAATACCTTCTATGAAGACAAGTGATAAATGAATACCAATGTTTATACAGGTTCAATGATGTAGACAAGATGACTAGGTACCACACCGGCAGTAAAACGAAGACCAGGCAGTGGTGCAACAGAACTGCATTGCTGACGTCACGAAAACTCACCAGAGCCAGTCATTCTCGTTGGCCGTGATAATCGCGCCTTATCTTGGGGATGTGTACCCTCTATCGGCAAAAATAATGACCTTTTCAATTATACTGTAGACATGAGTTCACTAACTGGCCGGTAGAGAGCACAGCTCGCATCTAGAAGGCTGTGGTTAGCTATAACATAGTTCAAGTAATTACTCTTAGATGTCACTCCTGTGGTGAATGTTGTTTTAATTAAATATATATTTTCCATTTCAAACTGCACCATATAATGCTTTATTTTATAACGTCTCAGTACTCAAGAAATAATAAATATAAAAAAAATCAAGCAAAAAAGTCCAACTCTGATAGGATTTAAACCACGGCCAGCCTGATGAAAGAACAACGCCCTGACCACTCAGCCAATCGTGAACACTCTAATTGATCGTTAGGAACCAATATATATACAACGTTATAGCAAATCATGACTTGGACTAAATGTTTTCTTCACTGGAGTATATTTTAAACTGAGTTCATTTCATAGAAAGTTCATATATTTGTTACCACTAGGCTATATTGCATGCAACATACTGAAATTAATAAAATATAGGTCAGAACGAGAGATCAGCTGCCATCTTGTCAAATAACCGAGACGACTCAGCTTTTTAAAATCACTTCTAGACTATAATATTAAAATATAAACTTTTAATTTCAAACGGGCCACGTCGATTCGAACAGATTAAACGATTCTTGGTTCGATAGTCGGAACTGGTGGGTCCCATGTTATGGATTATAAAGTTTGCATAATTCACACGGCCGCCACCCTGAAATAGTACGGTTGATGACCTCGTAGTTTGGGCACAAGACGCGTCTCATATGAAGGAACGTTGTTACCAAATTTGGTAAAGATCCGATTATTAGTTTGGTCGTAATGCATTATTACGTTTTGACCATTTGAATGGCCGCCATTAAGTTTTGGTAAAGATGGTGGCAATATAAAACATGACACTGAGGCCAGTGCTACCTCTGTACCAAATTTCGTTCAATTCGGTTTCACCGTGTTCGAATTGATAGGGGGGGGGCAGACAGAGTACACACACTCACACACACACACACACAGACTCACACACACATATACTGTATATACACACACACACAGACACATTATTTTTGGCCCTGTAGTGATCTCATAAGTCTACTCTCATTTTTTGCAAAAATCGAAAGTAGGCTAAAATGACCTTTGTTTTCGCCTGCTGTTCCCAAGGTTGCAGAATCGAATCCTGGCGCAGTCAAATGGCATTTGAGGGTGCGCAAATGCAAGGGATCCGTATCAGAAGATTTACTGGCACGTTAAAGATCCCCTTCGGGACAAAATTCCGGCACCCGTGCGTCTCTAAAAGCCACAGTAGGAGGGACGTAAAACCAATAACATTATTATTAAAAATGACCTTACATTCAAGTTACAACGAAAGCTGCGTTGAGCTTAAAATGAGTTGATTTTTGTTTTATATTAAGTTATACTATAATAGTTCCTCCCCCCCCCCCCGTTCCCCTCCCCTTCCCCCTTACCGAACGTCATCTACGCAATCATAAGCATCGAACACCCATCCTCTTTTTGTGACCCTGTGTAAAGACCCTGTGTAAGCAAAACGAACCTGAGTTGTGATGATAGCTGTGTAACTGCAGAAAGTAGGACTGCAAAATATGGCCAGGGACTCCCTAGGTTTACAATACACATTCACTCTCTCTTGCGCTCACGGTCGGTATGTTGCGTGGCTTCTGTGAGTCTCTTCTATTACATAATTGATTGTGAAGGACAGCATACTGTGCTCCAGTAAAGACGAGCATTCCATAAATCCGCCTTCCCAGAAATATTTATGGACACATTCAAAGGGACCGTCTTCCTTCAAATATTTTGGGGGACTGAAACGAAGAAAGTGCAGTAGAACCAGACTGTTAGGGTTCTATGAGTCCCGTATCGTTATGTTTCTTCACTACCTCCCCGTGCCGGGACTGGGCAATTTGCGCGTGTGTGATTGAGTCTTCAGTCTCTTGACTGGTTTGATGCAGATCTCCAAGCCTCCCTGTCCTGAGCTAATCGTTTCATCTCTACATAGCTACCGAGCCTTACATCCCAGGCAATCTGTTTAACATTTTCTAACTTTGGCCTAGCCCTACGGTTGTTCCTTCCATAACTAAGTTTGCTATTAAGGGAAGTTCCAATATTGATAAAAATGGAAAAAAATATCAATTTTCAGATTTATATATGATGTGAAAGCTGGTACTTTGACGTTTAAACTGATGTATAATACTTGATATTTGCTATTTGCAAAACATGTGTAATATTTATTTAAATAATGCAGTGCACCTTAGAAAACACTGAAAATTAGAACATACAAAGGCATTTTCTTAGAACTTGTTGTTTTGCACAGAAATGTTCATTTTTCTCAGTTGTCACTTATCACAGAAGTCTCAAATTTTTACCATCTTTAGCTTGGCTTGTACATGAGATTTTAACACGGGGATTTTTTTCTAGCTAAAATACATTTCGAAAAAATTGATATATTCTGAATATTTTTAAACGAAAAATTCGAGATTAAATAAAACATATTATTATGGTCACAATTGTAGAAACATCAAACGCCCGTGTTAAAGTACTAAGAAATGATCACTAAGTATGGAAATAAAATTTCATCTAAATCTACCCAGTAGTTTCTGTGAAAAAGGAACATGAAGTTGTTATAAATTAACATTAAGAAGATAGGCCATTGGAACTCCCCTTAAAAACTTTCCAGTCTGTCAACACAAATATTGCTTAATTACATTAGGCGGGAAACAAGTATTTACATACCCTAACCTGAAAGAAACGAGATATTATTAATAACTAACACGCTTTTATGTACAAAATGGGATAATCCATTTTTGGAAAGCTGTCTTTATAGAATTAGGCAAGACTGAAAAAATGGCTTCTATCACTTTAATAAGTTTGCTATTCCTGGGTGTTTTTGTATGTGTCCTACCAACCTATCTCTTCTCTTCATTAGCAGTTGCCAGAAACATCCCTCCTCTTCCACTCGTCTTAATACCTCTTCATTTGGTACTCTATCTACCCATCTGATCTTCATCATGGTCCTGTAACACCACATTTCAAATACTTCTATTTTCCTCTTCTTTGTTGCGCCAATTAAGTTTCACAAGGGTGCTACGCTCCAGATAAAGGCTTCAAAAATCACTTCCTAATAACTAATTCCATATTTGATGTCAACAAACTTCTTTTCTGTAGAAATGCTTTCCTTGCCTGAGCGCACCTACTGTACTTTATATATCCATCACTGGTTGATTTGTTTCCTAAGTAGCAGAATTCTTCTACTTCCTTTAGCTTTTCTCCTGCCAATTTGACGTCAATAGGGGTTTCTGCTTTCTTTCGGCTGAATTCCATTATTTTGGTTTTATATTTATTGATTTTCATCAGGAATTCTTTCCTCAAGACGGAGTCCATACCATTTAAAAACCCATTCAAATCCTCTCGTAAATTGGCTAAGATGACAACGTCATCAGCAAATCTCAGACTTGAAATTATTTCTCGTTGAATCTTTCCTCATGCCTTATTTTTTTCTCTAATTTCTTACATTGCTTGTTGCTCTAGGTTGTCCATATTAATGAAAGTCCGGATTAAACAAAATAACCTACGAAATCAGCCAAGGTACATATTTTAACATTATGTTCAGTAGAAAGAACGTGTACAGCACAGTTTAAGAATTTTAAGAAATTTAGGAAATACAAAGATAATTTAGTATACAAGATACAGAGAGTCCAGTGTGTATGTATCGGAGACCCTCGCTAGCCCGCTCGCCCGCGGCGCGAGCCTGTCTCCCGCCATGCACTTTTCCGTTATGCGGCGCCCGCGCGGCACTGAGTCATTGAGTATAGGAATTTGTACTTACCTAGTTCACAGCTGGTGCTGAAAATGTTCGCCATTCACTGCTACACATCGCTGGCACCTTTTTATGAAACTGGCATTTACTCTCTGAAGTTCCTCAGCACCGATTGACTGTATTTCAGCTGTAATATAGTCTTCAAGCTCATTTATAGTGTGAGGGTTTCTCGCATACACTCTATTTTCAAGCGTCCCCCACAAATAAAAGTCACATGGTGATGAGTCTGGACTTCGCGGGGGCCACACGTTCCGACTTATAATCCTAGTACCAAAAATGCGACGCAATTCTGTCAAGGATGCTTCGTCATTGTGAGCAGTGGCAGAATCTTGTTGAAAATAAGTTGACAATCGCTCTACGTAAGTCAGTTCGTCAAAAAATTGGTCAAGGATCACATTGAAGTACAAATTTAAGTACACATTTCTATACTCAATGACTCAATGCCGCACAAGCGCCGCAAAACGGCAAAGTGCCTGGCGGGAGACAGGCACGCGCCGCGGGTGAGCGGGATAGCGAGGGTCTCCGATACATACAAACTGGACTCTCTGTATAATTCAATGCAGTAGTATTAGACCCTATAACATACAGAATACCCGGAGCAATTCAGAATCAGAACATGGCAATCAAGGCACACCTTCATTGACCACACTTGACACCTATAGGTCATGAGGTTTTCATTTATAACTTTTTGTGGAATAGAAAGAAAATAATTTGATGCACTTTATAGATATCTATATTCTCATACTTAAGTAGTTGCTTGAACATATTAAATCATGATTAAAACATGAACAGTATTAACAAATTAAGAGGTCATTACATTTTTGAACGTCTGAAAAATAGAGGTTGGTATCGGACAGTCTTGTTTTTAGGAAAATGTAGGTGTTTCTACATTCTAAGTAAAAAAAGCAAAGCCAACTCCATACAGGCCATGGAGGCCCTGGGAGTAGTGGAAGGTAGAGGCTTCCACTTTTTGTGACATCGGCACTAGATGGGATGGAGTTGTCAGCACCACGCCCGGCCGTCTTTGCTCCCAGGAATTACCCTGGTACTCATTTCCGGTGTAGGCTGAGTGAACCCCAGGGCTAGTTGCGTTTCCGAAAGTGGTAGTTCTGTTTCTAAAATCCACTACCTGGGTGGGGATCGAACTCACTCCCTTTCAGTTAGAAGCTCAGCGCCTCTACCGACTGCGCCACGCAGCCCCCTTCTACATTCTAAGTACAATTGTATTAATGTTTAGCTATTCTGCAAATATCACACATAAAATAAATCTTCCCTCTCAAGATTTGCATAGTTCCCAATGAGCCCAACCTCTACACACACTACACTGAATCCTAGCTAAATAGAAGCTCTCTCCACAAATGATGCACTCAAGTCATCCTATCAATTCCTGTTACATCTTCAGTGAATGTAAGTGTTCGTTTTGCAGTGTTGGCAGACTTCCTAGTGACTTTACCGTTTCGCTTCTCTTGATCACACAGACGAGCATGGTTTTCCTCCAGTTATTATTTGTATGGGGTCAAAATTAAGACTGCTCGATCTAAGATATCCGCAAGTACAGTAGTATGTCCGATATCGCCCGAGAACATTTGAAAATAAAGAGATTCTAAACACATTAGATTACAGAGTAAGGAATACTGTTTCTGCTATTGCACTTAAAATTCAACACATCTTACCCTTATTGCTATTGCGTCTTGGTAAAATTAAGTCCGTGCCGGGTGAAACGCACACAAAGAACAAGGAGAGACTACCACTCACAAACAACCTTGCCTCTTGACTGATTTATGGCGTTTCTGCCCTTCCCACCTGCTGGTGGACCCGTAACTTCTATATACAATTTCTGACTACTACTGCTAATAGCGATATCTGGGCTTGTCCGATACCTGCTGCCGTGCAGTACCTTCAGACCTTCCCCAACTGGTTTGAAGAAACTCCTGAACATTTGTGGTCTTCTTAACAATAATTATTTCTTTAATAATAATTAACTCACGTAGATGTCTGAAATAGCCTCCGTGGCTCAGGCGGCAGCACGTCGGCCTCTCACCGCTGAGTCCGTGGTTCAAATCCCGGTCACTCCATGTGAGATCTGTGCTGGACAGAACGGAGGCAGACAGGTTTTTCTCCGGGTACTCCGGTTTTCCCTGTCAACATTTCATTCCAGCAACACTCTCCACTATCATTTCATTTCATCCGTCATTCATTTAATCATTGCCCCAGAGGAGTGCGTCAGGCCTCGGCAGCCGGCACAGTTCATATCCTCGCCGCTAGATAGGGGCTTCATTCATTCCATTCCTGACCCGGTCGGAGACTGGAAGCAGGCTGTGGATTTTCATTTCAGATGTCTGAAATGTTCATGATATGCGGATATGTTTCATCGTTGTTATCTTCAACGTGTTTAATGACAATGTTTACATGGTCTTTTAATTTCACTAAGTTTTGGCTTAGAGTTAATAATACCTGCTCCATCCTGGTCATATTCATCCATTTCAGAGCTTTCTGCAGTGATCACACTTTCAACGATCTCCTCCTCTGTTAAAATGCGATAACCTGGATCATATTTATCTGCTTCTAGTCACATGCATTATATGCATTACATATTATTAAACGGCTGTCCGGATTAAGCGAAGTCCGGACTAATGGGGACACGAGTAATGAGGTTTACTGTATAGTCTAACGTGATTGTTAATTTCGCGATCATGAGGGCCCTTTATTTTACGTAGAATCCGAACCAGTGGACGTAACTTCTCAGCTCTAAAATCACGCTTTCGGAGGCAGGACAATGAAAAAGGAAGGCAGGCATAATGCTTGTAATATTAAATGATCATTGATATTGCGATCATAAGCCACGGGACCTCCTTTTCTTACGTAGACTCCGAACCGGGAATCAAACCCTGTCTGCCTTGGTGGCAGGATTATGCAACAAAACCAGGAGTTACAATTATTTAAAGGTACTGTATTAATAATGTTAGACATTATAGTTGCTTTTAATGGTTAGTAATTAGAAAAATAAATTATGTATTAATTTAAATTTTGTAGGAGCAGTTATGTGAAGTCAATTGTGTCTTGCCTTAGGGCTTTCCAACAAAAGTATTACGCCTCAGCTCATCTCTACTAGCGACTAACACTAGAAATTACCATTTTTATCCTCCATTGATTCAGATATCCTGTCCAAAAAGTTGAGATGATTTTTATAAATTAAAAATAAGAACTGCGACCTGGGTGTTATCTGTGGTCTGGATTTGCATACTGAGACTCCAGATCCAGATATCCTGGGTTCGATTCCCACCTCCGCTGTCCTTGAAGTGGTTTTCCGAGGTTTTCCACTTCTACTCTAGGCAAAGGGGCCAGGATGGTTCCTAAATTAAGGCCACGACTGCCCCCTAGCAATTCCCAGCCTCAGTCACAAATACATACAGCCATCGCAATGACACAGATTACCTGATAGATTCCACACACGCAAATGCACGTGGCTACTTCATTTACGGACCACGATGTAGCAAATCCCCTAAATGAATCAACAACAACAAACCTGATCTGGCATTAATTTGAGAGACAGTCCCCTTCAGTAATATTACAGAGGGGCGACGCGCCTTGCTTAATAATTTGAGGGATTAAAAATTGCTTTGCCTCCCCCTCCTCTCCCCCTCAATAGACGTCTATTTGGGCCTTGTTACTCTTATTACCTGTGTGTGTCAATCTGACAATCTGTGTTATTGTAGAGCCTGAATTGGCGCCTGAATCTGTAATTACTGTAAGTGGACTATGGATTCGGGAATTGTAATAAGATAATATCTCAGCATTTTCATGAAGCGAGTGAGAGAAAACCACATTGAGGATAGCCACCAAACATTGTCCTGGCGTGGAATCAAACCACTCAATATTAGGTTCCTAATCCTCACTGTTGTTGTTGTTGTTGTTGTTGTTGATGATGATGATGATGATGATGATGATGATGATGATGATCTTGTTTATGCTGCTTCATTTACGGACTGGGGATATCTTAGTTATTTGACCCTTGTAATTATGAGTATAGTGAATCTGTCTGATGATGTGTGTTATCGCTGTGCCTAACTCCAGTAACGATCAAAGATGGAGGCAGGTGCTCCGGGACTTGAAATACTAAGTGAATTCACCGGCTTCTTATTTATGATGGTTGCTGTAATTGCCGGGATTTGTATCTCGGATGTCCCAAAGATGCAACAATTCAGTCCTCTCGGGAAGCCTGTCTAAACTCAATCGGTTGGACACGTGAGCTATTCTGGTCTGTTTATTCTCTCAATCTGTTTCTACAACACGTCAGGTCTACTGCTAAAAATACAGTATTTACTGAGCTGGACTTAGAAATGTCCTGTGGCTGTTAATTGTAATTTCTGCGCAACTCACCTGTAATGACTGAGGGATGGTTCCACGTGGCGCAGGTGAGAGCTATTAGGATGCAATCAGTGAAGTGCTATCTCATTCGACAGGGCATCATGACTCAATGGCTTAATTGATGGCCCCTTGTTAAGAATCCAGACAGGTGAGTTGCCCTACCTGGAGGTTTGCTGCTCGATTCTCAGCGTTGAGTGTGTTCTTTTCCGCGTTTTTGAAAATTTACTGCAAGGAAAAAAGGAAAGGAAGCTTGTAGTTTAACGTGACCGTTAATCTTGAGATCATGAGCCACGGGACCTCCTTTTTACGTGGAATCCGAACCACAGGACATGGCATTTCACTTCGAAAATCTCACATGCATTGACCGGGAATCGAACCCGGACCGCCTTGGTGAGAGGCATACAGCTAGACCGCTGAGCCACCACGCCCCCCTTTACTGCAAGCAAATAATGAGATGGTATCTTTCTTTCCAGGGCATTTTTCAAGTCCTAGAACAGCAACACACCAAAACAGCTAACCACACTTGAGAAAGCTAACCAAAAGTAAGGTATCATCTGATTAAAGTCAAACTTAATTGATGAAAATACTAACCGATTACAGCTATAAGTTACATTTAACGTAATTTATTGATTAAAGTTAAATTAAACAAAACTAACCGATCTAAGTTAGAAGTTAAAAATAACAAAACGTTGCCAGAAAGAAATTCTTCGCCAATAATTTATTTAAGACTGAAGGAAAAAGTTACAAATCAGGAAGACAACATTAAACTAGATGTTCCGTAAAGAACAAACAGCCTACTTTTAATTTGCAATCCAAAGTCCAATTAATATATTTTAATATTGCTATGCAGCCGAAATCAGTAGAGTTTGCGTGGTGAATTGTTTGCTTCATACACTGGAAATATAAATGTTGATTCACACAAGTAAGATGATGCATAGGGTAATAGCACGCATTTCGCCCTTCTTGCTAAATTGAGATATTCAGTCCGAATCTGCACCCAAACGTTTTTCAACTGTAACCCTTCGGTATTTACAAAACATCTATTGTACAACTGAATGAGTTTAGTCATTGGGCCAGTATATTCAGCAATATGAATCTCTTGCACAATACTTACAAAATATTAGATAGCGAATTATTGACTTTAGTATTTCACATATTCAAGATGGCGGATGCTAGCGATATTCAAAATGATGTATCTATAATTTTTGAAAAATATTTTTCCGTGAGTGGCGCATTAATATATTAAATTTTGTATCATTATGACTAATGATTTTGGAGCAATGGTGTCTACTGTCACAATTCAAAATGTCATCTTACTTGCAATTGGCAGCAATGGTGAATTATAAAATATAAAACATCATATTTCCCTAAGGCGAATTTCACGCATACCAATTTTTGTTGAATTCTATGAAGACGTTCATAGGTTATTAGAGGGGATACAGAGACAGACAGACAGACAGACAGACGGAAAGGCAGAAAAACACACACAAGAAGCCCCTGAATTATGCTATAACCCTACTTTTATATAATGTTTCCAAAATGTTAAAAGGAGGCTAAAATCGCAGTTACTGTAGCACTGCCACAAATTTTACCTTCCATCAAACATTAAAACCAACACTGAGCTGCACGTCCGGAGATTAGAGGTCCGAATCCCAGTGCATACAGCGACCATCCTGAGGGTGTTTTCTTGGATATTTCATAATCCCACAAGGTAAATGAAGTGATAAAACCTTATTTTTTTTGTCTCGGGGCACAATTCCCGACCCCAATCATTTCAGTTACACATAATGCTACATTTATCACAGGTTATAGTGGAGCCCAGTACATGATGGTCATTTTTACCGGAACTAGAAGAAGAGGTTGGGGAGAAGTCATCTTGTTCCGAGCCAGATTTTACCAGACAAATTTAACCCAGTTACTGTAGATACAGGAAACTAGTGACCAAGATGTCCCTAGCACTTAAAATAACGAGCCATAGAGTAGTCGCATATGATGTGTAGAAGAAACCTCACGTGAAATTGTTGATACACCGGTATTTTATACTATTATTGGCACAAATATTAATCTATTGTAAAAGGGAGTGTTTTACAGATATTGTAGTTTATAATACGGAACTCATTTTATTAGATGATTTGTAGCTTCCACCAGCACTAACCTAAATAAAGAATACGATATGGATCAACTAGATTAATAGACGCGACACCGCTCATAACCTTAAATTCCTTATAAACAGGCCCTCTTCATTCACATACCAACACGTAATTTCATATGGATTCTGTTAAAATGAGTCATATTGATATGATAAATATCGTTTAAAATGATAATCTGGTAGCAAAAATATCCACCCCGTCCGGGATTCGAACCCAAGTTCTCTAAATTCACAGTCATAAGGACTAACCCCACGGCTATTTTGACTAGGCAAATTTTGGGCACAAGATGGTGACTTATTTCCACGTTCCAATAATACTGCATTACGGAATTAAGTTTCATTTATATTTTTGCTTGTTTCGATAATGTTCCTGCGTGAAATTGAGTTTAAAATGCCTAATGAATAGGCCCTCTTGTGAGTAAAGAGAATGTATTCAGTAATAGTTCATGAAGGCTTGCTCAAGTCTCGTATAACCACAACGATTATATTATATTGATGACTGCATTACCGTTATGTGGGTTAATATTTGAATAGCCATTGTGCAGAAACATAATACCGGCAATGCCGACTACTTACACTGTTTGATATTAAGGCGTTTTACCATTTAAATACTGATACGAAGACTTCGAACATGTACCATGTCATTTGTTTCAAACACTTGACACCAGAGTTCGCATGAGCGTTTTCCGTTCAGTATGTCATATACAATCCACATGGCCGAGAGTACGTCATTGTATCAATTTCCGACACCGCGCGCTCATCGTTTCTCGTACCACAGCCCGCTGGATCGATCGATCGAGCGGGCAGTGCATACTTCCGTTTTCCACCACTGCCATCTAGTACTCTTCCGCTCGATCGATCGAGCGGGCAGTGCATACTTCCGTTTTCCACCACTGCCAGCTAGTACACTTCCATTCGATTGATCGAGCGGGCAGTGCATACTTCCGTTTTCCACCACTGCTAGCTAGTACACTTCCGTTCGATCGATCGAGCGGGCAGTGCATACTTCCGTTCGATCCACCACTGCCAGCTCGATCGTTCCGATCCACTTCCGTCCCCAATTTTCAAAATCACTCCCACAAAACTATCCAGCAACCGAGCGGAAAGATGTTACACATCAACAACAAATTATTTCAAGTACATTTTAGTTACTCTCCTCCGCCAATACAAACACAGGATTGAGATGAAAAGCTTGCGCTAGCACTAATTACGGAAAAGAGGCATAGCTGTCCGATTTGTGTAACGATAAGACGCGATCTGACGAATCTATTTCTTGCTGATTTCTATTAAATATGACCGCCTCGTGGCATTGTGACTACTCGTATGATTCTTACCTGTAACTAAGGAGCTTCGGGTTCGATTCCCGGCTCTGCCATGTAATTTTATTCTGGTCGGAGGGATGGATTGGAGTTCGTTCAGCCTCGTAAAGAAAAACTGAGAAGAAGTGGGTTAGATTCCTACTTCAGCCATTCTGGAAGTTGTTTTCCATGGTTTCCTTACTTCTATTCCAGAAGAATGCGAGGATGGTACCTAAAATAAAGCCACGGCAACCTCCTACACCAATCCTAGCCTCAATTGCAAATAGACATACCTGCACAGCTATCATAATGACACAAGGATAGATTCCACACACCTCAGTACGTGGCGCTAACTGACTACGATGTCTCAAAGCCCCTAAATGAATCAACAACAACTCTCAAGTATGTCGTTAAAAATGTGGAGGAGGAAAGATTCATACTCGTAGTTTGATTCATTAAGATATTAGGTCTACATTTTGGAATACTAAACGGGTTCAATAAGCAAACAAATATTATATTACAACTAATACGATGACAGGAAGAAGTCCGAAGTAAATATTAGTGCATAACAAACGGTGGTTATCCCTCCGTTTCGGCTTGGCTTCTTTTCAAATACACAAATAATATGAAGGGATACAAAGTTCAAGGTCTCTGCCCTTTGCTCATTGCGAAGGAACACACCACAGTCAAACCGAGATGAAATGCTATATGATAAGGAGAGGGAGCTCTCTCAAAGTATCATACCCTTGATAAATAGAGCATGAACAGCGAATCACACATTACTGGTTCAAGCACTAACGCCAATTTCGAGGAGGGGAAACTTCATTTCCTCTTCAAATTATAAAGAAAGGCTGCGTGGCGGAGCAGTATGGTTGTCGCCTGCAGTGTCCAAGATTGCAGGATCGAATCCTGGCGCAGTCAGTTGGCATTTGAGGGTGTTTAAATGCGAGACAGCCGTGTTAGTAAAACCCATGCCATTATTGTTATTATCAAATTATAAACAAATAACATCACCCTACAACCCCCATAAGTTACTAATTTTTAAACATCGTCAATTTCTCTGAAAGATTAAACTACCGGTATGTCAAGGGAAGCTGAAAATAGTGTGGCGGAACACTTTTGCCGGAAAACGTAAGGTAGGCTACGGCAACTGATAGTTTCTTCAAATTTTAAATTAATTCCTCACGTTACGCCACTGCTGTTGTTGGACCATCGAAGGTCTTTGCATATGGTGGACATGTAGCCCCGTGTTCGTGTACTTGGGTGTGTGTAGAATTAAAAACATGTAGGCTATAGTTCCCCAACTTCATTAATACTTTTAACAGTGGTGTTCATTCATCCATTCATTCATTTCTTTGCAATGGGGGGTGTGTCCCCCGGTGGCAAATTGGATATACATAACAAATAAATAATTATACATAAGAATTCAATAACAATTATACAACAATTAAACTGGAGTATTTACACAAATAGTCAGTCTTTTCTTAAACACACCTATATGTTTGGGAAAAGGCTCTAAGACTGCGGCAGGTAGAGAGTTCCAGTTATCAATGGCACGGTTTACAAAAGAATATTTACCATAATTTGTTCGCTGTGGTCGGCCCTTAACTTTGAAAGGATGATCGCTCCTACCCATGTAAGTGGGCTTTCCCAATCGTTTGCTAAGCTCACCCCATGCTGGTTGATTTGTATACGTGTTGTACATAGCGCAGAGTCTAGATTTCATCCTCCTAGCCTCCAGTGATTCCCACCCAAGTTTCTTTAACATACGGCTCACACTGCTCCTGGGATTAAAGTCACTGAGCACAAATCTAGCGGCCTTTCTTTGTACCATTTCCAACTCATTGATGAGCCCTACTTGATATGGATCCCAATCCGCCGAGCCATATTCCAGAATAGGTCTTACAAGTGACAAATAGCCTAATTCTTTAGCAGAGGTACTACTTCCTTTTAATACCCTCATTACAAAGTGCAGGGATTTGTAAGCTTTTGAAACTACACATCCTACATGACTACTCCATTTCATATCATTCCTTACGCGAACGCCCAAATATTTGCAAGAATCTTCTTCTACAAGTATTTCCGAGCCAATGTTATATTGAAAATCCTGCCTTCGCACTTTCCCTAATTTTAAGAGACTACATTTTCTTGTGTTTATTTTCATTTTATTATCAATCGCCCACTTATAGACCAGGTTCAGGTCCTCTTGAAGCACTGCATTGTCTTGTGAGTCATGTATCTTTCGATATATTACACAATCATCCGCAAACAATCGACAGTCACTGCGAATCCCATTTGGTAAGTCATTTATAAACGCCAAAAATAACAAAGTTCCGATTACGCTGCCCTGAGGGATACCCGACGTTACGGTAATTTCATCCGAGAATATGCCTTCGACTTTCACTTTCTGTGAACGACCCGTCAAAAATTCTTGGATCCATAAAATTACTCTTCTATGAATCTTCGTAGAAGCTAATTTATGGAGTAGCATGTTATGCGGCACGACATCAAATGCCTTCGCAAAATCTATAACCACGGCGTCGACTGAACCTCCATGGTCTAACGATTCGCTAATGTCTTGAAAAAGTGATAGCATCTGACTCTCGCATGAGTAACCTTTCCGAAATCCATGTTGCCTATCATTAAACCATGATAATGTTTCCCACTGTTCCCTCAAGTAGTCGCAAATGAGATGCTCCATCTGTTTACAAACGATGGACGTAAGGCTAACCGGCCTGTAGTTGCCCAATTCAAGTCTGCTCCCTCCCTTAAATATTGGGACTACCGTAGCTCTTTTCCAGTCATCTGGGATTTGCGCATTGTTAATGGACACATTAAACATCACCTCCAAGTATCGTGCCACGGCCCTACCTCCTAGTTTAAGTACTTCACTAACAATATTATCAGGACCCATTGATACATTGAAACGCAGTTTTTGTATTAGCTTTACAATTGCTGACTGGTGTATTTGGAACAAGGGAGCCCCTGATTCGTCGTTAAGGTCCAACACACAGCTATTGGATTTATTGAACACACTACCGTAAAAGATATTTAATTCATTAGCAATGGCCTGTTTCTCAGTAATTAATTTACCGTCACCGGACATTATCATCGACAAATTATTTGAATTTCCCTTTCTTCTCCTAACATAACTGTAAATTTCTTTCCACCCATCACCTCCCGAACCAAGTAAACCTTGCATATAACTGTCATGAGCAGTCCTCTTTTTTAAGACGAGCTCTCTTGATAAGGACTTAAATTTCAACATATACTTGTCACTATCATGTCTTTTATTGTATAATTTCCTAATTTTCCGTTTTAGACTCCTAATTTCTCGTGTGTAATACTCAGGATCTGGGTTTTGTTTCAGCAATTTAAATGGGACAAATTTATCAACAGCGCTATTTAAAATTTTCAAAAAGTTAGTCCACAAGATATTAATGTGATTTCCTTCCGATGCCCATCCTACAAATAGCTCATTCAAATACCCCTGAAACTTGCCCTGATCCGCCCTGCGATACTGGAATATGATCTTTTTTGCTACATCAGAGTCTAATTTTGTAATGTCACCATATCTAATATTTAGTCAATCTCATGACGTAGTGGCTAGCATTCTTGGCTGTCATCCCTGAGGTCCATGTTCAATTCTCGCCTCTGCCAAGAAATTTGTTCTGGTTTGAGTGCTGAAACGGAGTTCACTTAGCCTTTCGATTCTCTACTCAGTCATCCTAAAACCAGTACCTAAATTATGGCCACGCTAAAGCTACTGTAGCTTGGCCACTTGACCTAGCGCTGCCTGCGCCTTAGTGAGCGAAAGTATGGAGGTATGGTTAACCTGATCTTGCTACTTGACGTTACAGACAGTTAGGAACAGGGCTCCGAGTGAATGCCGAAGTTAAACGATTGACTATGCGTCACCACATAGTCGCTTTACGATTGGTTACGAAGTGAGAAGCTTATTATCCTCTCTGTTTCAAAATAAATCATGTGATTGTGGCAGATCTTATCTATATTTACGACACTTTACTAAATGTAAAATACTGTAGTGAAATATTCAACATTATCATATTCTCAGAAAACATTACATTGAAGTACCTCCATTTTCTGCTCAAGGAACGTAGGCTTGTTGGTCTAGGGGTATAATTCCTGCTTCGGGTACGAGAGGTCCCGGGTTCAAATGCTGAAAGTGACCAGCATTTTTACTTTTGTTTTATCTCTTGAAAAGATTCAAAGAGTGTATAAAAGAACCTTAGGAACGTTCTTTTTTTCGTGCGAGACTTGTACTTATACCGGTAACATAAATACATAGTTTGAGGTAAACGCTTCTTTCTTTTCGTCGGTTTACCCTCCAGGTTGGCTTTTCCCTCGGACTTAGGTTGGTTGGTTGGTTGCTTGCTTGCTTCCTCAGTTTAGGGGCTGTGACTACGCGGTCATGTAGCCCCGTGTACTTTGGGTGGGTGTAGAATCTGTCTGATAACCGGTGTTAATTATGATGGCTGTATTACCTTAGCGTGTGTTATCTGTTTTTAATTCAAGTAAGGACTGCAGACATTGATTATTTTTTTCAAGTAGTTCCTACTTTTGCCGCCAAACGCCACCATCAACATCTACTAGTTCAGAACTTGGTTACTAGCGCCACCGCAGTCGGCTCCTTTCAACGAACGTTGGAACCTAAGGGCGTTATCCAAATTTTAACCTATAATTTAGCTTCACACAGGTTTAATTACTGGAGGGTTCTTTAACATCCCATAAATCTATGACATGGGACCGCCGGCTTTACTTCCCCTACGAAGAAAGTCATACTGAGGGATTTTTTAACGCTGTTAAAAAGTCCGACGGCTTCGGCCGGGTTTAAACCCACGATCTTGGGCATAGAGGAACAGCACGTACCAACTACGCCACCAAATCCGCTACCCTCCCTTGGACTCAGCGAGGGATCCCACCATAACCGCCGCCAGGGCAGTGTCCTGGAGCTTGAAATACCTGATTGGGGGATACCACTGGGGAGGTGGGGCCACCCTCCTTGCCTATCCGTCCCAATCTTATCCTCACTTTCCATCCCTCATGAGGCCCCTGTTCGCTTTGCAGGTGAGGCCGCCTGGGCGAGGTGCTGGTCCCACCTCCCCAGTTTTTTCCCCCGTCCAGGTGTTTCAAGTTCTAGGATACTGCCCTGGCGGCGGTAATGGTAGGATCCCCCCACAGAGTCCAAGGGAAAAGCCAACCTAGAGGGTAAAGCGACTAAAAAAAAATAGCGTTTGACCTCAAACTATGTACTGTATTTATATTACTGGCACACAGTAAGTACAAGTCACGCACGAAAAAAAAAAAAAACGTTCCTAAGGTTCTTTTATAAATATTTTTGAATCTTTTCAAGAGATAAAACAAAAGTAAAAATGATGCGCATTTCCGGGATTTGAACCCGTGACCTCCCGCACCCGAAGCAGGAACCATACCCCTAGACCAACAGGTCGACACGCAATGAGTAGAACATGGAGGTACTTCAATGTAATGTATTCTGAGAATATGATACGTTTAATATTACACTACAGTATTTTACATTTAGTAAAGTGTCGTAAATATAGATAAGCTCTGGTACAATCACATGATTTATTTTGAAACAGAGAGAATAATAAGCTTCTCACTTCGTAACCAATCATAAAGCTACGATGTGGTGACGCGAAGTCAATCGTTTAACTTCGGCTTTCACTCGAAGCCCTGTTCCTAGCTGTCTGTAACGTCAAGTGATCTTGCTCAGCCGTGACAGTGGCACTCACTGGTGGCAGAAGTGCTGACCTTGCCACGGTCTGGGCGGATCCCGATAATGCAGTAGAATGATGTACGGACATCGACAGCTGGGTCATTAGCGCCAGGGAAAACAATAAATTCCCTTAACCTATAATGGAATGCCAAGAGATTGTCATTAGCATTCCCCCACTCGGGATACGACCACTTTAGAAATAACAAACAAAAAACGAAAGAACGGAATTCACAAGCTTTAGCCTGTGTTCATGAGATAGGCTATTACGTATCAGCAGATATTAAAGTAGTTGGACAAAACAAATTGTAGCCCCCTGAATATCACTCGCTTATAAAAGAGAAAGAAAGTCGCAATTAGAGCCAAAGAGATTTAACAGAAATCTGAGGAAAACGGAATCTACTTCCAAAGTAGACCACCTCAGTCTCAATTACACACACATTACAACTACTACTACCACCATACAGTAACTACTACTACTACTGATACAACAATAATCTCAAGTACACGGGGTAAAATGACCTTATCGTAAGCTCCTAAATGAATTAACAAAAACAACAACAACAAAAACGAGCTTCCGAAATATAAGTAAATACAAACTTAAAATTTCCCCAGGACAGCATAAGTAAGCTATCCACAATATTCTAAAATGACATTGATTTATGGAGCTTAAAGTACGATATTTTATGCTTTAAATATGCGTGTGTGTGTGTGTGTGTGTGTAAAATGTTACCAGTTCCCGGCTTTTAGTTGAGGAGATATTGCAGTTTTAACAGGAAACTGACAAGTATGCAAATATATACTTTTCATGCTTATTTGTATTCCGACTCAAAATTATACACTAAACGCAGATTGATTAGGAAGGCTAAAGAAAAGCGCCAACGTATGAAATTAAGGTACCCGACAACAGAGCCACACACATACACATAGATATGAAAGCAAACTCATGAAGTGATGTCACACAAGAAATGTGTTCTGTTCAATCATTACTAAATTAAGTCACTCTTTCGCTAGTAATGTTAATTTGTGCTTCGTTATACATATTTCTTACTCGTGAACATCATGCTTGTAATATTCTAATATTCTAGGGGTTTGGGGCCTCTCAATTATCAGTTTGTGCCCCACAGTTTGAATATCAGTGGTCTATATCGAATTCTCTTTATTCTCGCTTAACTCTGCGATGGTCGTTTGAAGTTGCACATTTGCTATTGTTTGTCGTGGCACCTTGTCGCAAATCACCATGTCATTTATGTCTGTATGTACGTATGTATGTATGTATGTATGTATGTATGTAGAGTAGCCTGTAAAAGTAGAGAGCCTTGAGCCCATGAAGCCATATATCTAACCCAAGTCTACTGTAATTGGAACGTGCCCCCTATTAGTGAACGGATGGAACAATGGTTTTAGAAGAGTACCGCATGGCATGCCGGTAGTTATCACAAGAAGTACATAATTCCTCATACCAACACCGTTAGCTACGCTCGCTAAAGCGCAGCGTTAGGTCATGGGGCCAAGCTCTCTGCTGGCTTGGTAGACGCGTGAGTTCGAGCCCCACCGTCGGCAGTCCTTGAAATTGTTTTCAGTGGTTTCCCATTCTTAACACCAGGCAAATGCTGGGACGGTACCTTCTGACAGGCCACAGTCGCTTCCTTCCACATCCTTGCCCAGTTTCATTCATCTACATCAAATCCATTTCTCATCCCGGCGCGTAGGTCACCCACGGGCGTCGACTAGAAAGACCTGCACTCGGCCTCTCAGGAGGACACACGAAAAAAAAGAATCCTCTTGGACCTGCCACTGTGGGTGGCTGGTGACAGGTAAAAAGTTATCTACTCAAGGAGGCACGTGTATGTATAGACTACTATGTTTGATTGCGCATTGGTTGACAACGCTTTGTGCTGAAATTTAAGAGTTAAGGGTAAACGCAATTGAAATTGAGGCTACTAATTTTTATAGGAAATTCAAAACAAAAATTTGTTTGATATTAGTCTGATGCAGGAACCTTTATACAGGGTGTCGGAAAATAAGAGGTAGAAAATCAAACCACGCATGGGGGTGGGTCTGGGGAGCAACCCACGCAAACCAACCGTTAAGCCCCTGTGAGCATTTGTAATTACGAGGAAACTTGGCAACGTCACGCAATGAGCAGCATCTAGTGCGGCGTCTACACTCTTGTGTGTTTCGAGCTGAGCAGCTGACCTGTGGTTCTCGTAGCTCAGTGGGTAAGGCGCTGGCGCCGTTCATTGTGCTACCATCTGCTTCGGGTTCAAATCCGGAAAAACTTTTCTTTTTCCCCAATTTGTTTTTTTAATTTTTTCCTTTGCATGACAGATCTTATTACGCATTAATCACGACATTGACCTGGTTAATTCTGGGTCTCATTTTCAATTTAAAAAAATTAAATAAGCTCTTTATTATTTGTTTATTCGCTCGCCGCGATAAATTCTACATTGTCTTGTATTTATTTTGTCCTTATTATGAAGTAATTTTATTTAAATTAGTTTTCAAGTGGCTCGTTTCTTATCAAATTATTTCATTTCTAATTAATTGCGTGATAAAAGGAGCTGCCATTACCATTTTAGTAATGATAATAACAATAATAGAAGTAATAACAATAATAATAATAATTGTTGTTGTTGTTGTTGTTATTACCGACAGCAGTAGCTACGCTCGCTAACGCGCAGGGCTAGGCCATGGGGCCAAGCTCTCTGGGGACTCGGTGGGCGTGGTTTTGAGCCCCACTGTCGGTCGTCCTTGAAATGGTTTTCCATGGTTTCCCCATTTTCACCTCCAGGCAAATGCTGGGACGGTACGTTCTGACAGGCCACGGTCGCTTCCTTCCATATCCTTGTCCAGTTTAATTCACCTTCTTTCATTATTTTCATCTCTCATTAACTCCTGTCATGTGATTGGCGCCAGGAAGGGCACCCAGCCACAAAAACCATCCACCACATAGACTTTCATCGCATCTCATCCCGACCCAGTTAAAAACGGGAACAATAAGGTGTAGACATTCGTCATTATTATTATTATTGTTACTATGTTATATACTGTAATACGAAATACAACTTCTCTCACATTTGGTATACAAAGTATTTTGGTGAAACTAATAATTCTATTATTATTATTATTATTATTATTACCGGAGTGTAACATACAACTCCAAAATTTAGTGGTATTGGGGATTCATTTATGTTTAAAATGAAATGTCCAATCTAATACCAGAACAGTAGGTAGTATCACAAGTAGTAGGCGACTCTGTTACTATGATAGCGTAGTTTAGTGTGTTTCAAACAACTTTCGATGTTTCCAACATCAAGATAAGTCGTGAGAAATCCTGGCATAGGAATTATAATCAGCAACAAGTGTAGAAATAAGGTCACCCTTGAACGTTCATTAAGGTCAAGTCGACTCTCCCACATAACTTATAAAAAAAACAGTATGTCCCTCTTCCTTTACACTAGAATACACTCCAACTGGGAAAATGCTGGACGCCTTACTTACAATTAGCTGCTATCTCTTACTTAACTATACGATTCAGGTAAACACCACACCTCGCATATACACAGATGATTCGACTGTGCTTGGTGCAATTGTAATGAATTACCTATATTTTGACAGCTGGGTCAGGAAGGATTTCCAGCACACGTGGCTGTCACCGCAGATGCCCGGGATCGATTCCCGGCTCCACCAAGAAATTTAATTGTGGACTGAGGGCTGGAACGATGTATACTCAGCCTCGTGAGGGAATAATCAGAAGGGGTGGGTTCGATTCCCACCTCAGCCATCCGGGAAGTGGATTTCCGTGGTTTCCCACTTCTACTTCACGCGAATTACAAATCAACGAGTACAGAAATCACAGTGACACAGATTCTAGACAAATTCTACTCACACCCAAGTACACAGGGCTACATGACCACAATATCGCAAAGCCCCTAAAAATCAACATTAGTTTTATACATGTCACTACATTCAAAATGTTCAGCCGTCCTTTTACATGAGAAATCATTGGGGCAGGGGAAGGGCCTTTGGGAGGGGTAACATTTCAGTATGTTAAAATATCGTGCTATATATAACGTTGAAAAGGTCTTTGTTGGCAGAATTCAGAAAATATAATATTCTAATATTCTAAATGACAACTTATTTCCTCTAGCTTATTGTTCGCAACCAGAAACTGGATGATAATTTGAGGGTTATGGGTGGGGAGAAGGACGAACAGTATTTGTTTTTATTTCTACAAGGTTAAGCGATATTTTACTGATATAAATGAAGAGTGAAAATTAATCCCTTGAGTGTGTGTCGTATCGTAATGCTCGCAGCCCGACATTTATATCTCTTTCGCGGAGCAAGACAATATTCATAGTGATACTAAATGACATCATCTGGGCGTGATGGCTTCCCATAAAGGCGGATCGAGTTTGATTCCCCGGTTAATAGGGGATTTTCGAGATGAAATATCACGTACGGTGGTTCGAATTCCACATGAAAAGGAGGTCCCGTGGCTTATAATGGCGAGACTAACTATAAGCTCCGTTTCCTTCTATTAAAAGAAATACTACCGGGTGAGTTAGCCGAGGTCGTTGCGGCATGACTGTTGGCAGTCGCTCACATCCGGGAGGCGAGGAGGTTCGAATCCCCCCGCCGGCAAACTTGAAGATGGTCTTCTGTGGTTTCCCATCTTCCTTCCAGGCAAATGCCGGGGTTGGTCCCTAACTATAGGCCACAGCCGCTACCTTCCAACTCCTCGACCCTCCCATCCAACATTCCTCCCCAACGGAACTTGTAGCTCACCCATTGGGTGTCCGTCTCGAAGCAGCTACAAAAACTGGCGAGCCGAACATGTCCTCGGACACTCCCGGCACTAAAAGCCATACGCTAAAAAAACAGAAATACTTTGCAGTCTGTAAACAATTTGAAAATTCGCGTTTCGTGCTTGTTTATAATAGTTTCGACTGTCACCTCTTTCAATTTGCCTTTTAATCTTCTATTGTGGTACACAATTTCAACTTTATGGGAATTGAATATCAAAAATTTGCGCTGATGCATATTGGTTTCGTGCGTGCCACTGATTTGAAAGATATATAAATAACTAGCAACCCACCCCGGCTTCGCCCGGGAACAATTATGAATATATTACGTGCTAGCTCGTAAACTATCGCCTCAGTAATTGAATGGAGATTGTTGGAAGAAATGAAAATGTAAAATCACTCATAGTGGGCGATGTATTGAAGATAGAGATATGCTCTCGCGGACCATTTTGTAGAAATTTTCATGCTGAATAATTCTTACACTCCTAGTATATTGATATTTTTAACGGTTTGCCCAGCGTAAGCTTAAAAAGCGCAAGGCCGCCAGGTTCTGATTCAACTTTTTCACTGAAACCGTTACTGCTTGGCTTCCTTTGATCATAAATCAATTATTTTCTACAGAAACCTTCCTCGAGATATCCTTTACAGAATGGTGAAAACCGCATCAAAACCCATCCAGTAGTTCTCGAGATTACCCGTGACATCCAAGAATCGGGAACTTTGTTTTATACTAAGTAGATATCTTGTTCTGTATTTCTCTATCATAGTACAATATTTCAGGCTGTAGTTGTAACAAGTCCCGAGATAGAGAATTAATTTTTAAAAGTCACCTTCATTTCGCACATGTTATGGTTTTATAAATCACATAGGCAAACTTGTTTTACAGTCCTCTATCATGGTATACAATTTCAGGCTCGTAGCTGTTTAAGGTCCTGAGGAAAAGCAATTGGATTTTGAAAATTCACACGGCCGCCATCTTAGTTTCGTGTTTGTCACGGGTTTTAAAGTTATATCTATGAACTTGTTTTAGTCTTCTATCATGGTACAAACGTTCAAGCTAATGTAATAACACTAATCGGGTCCCAGATATTGAATACTAGTGAAATATGTTGGTTTGGTGACACTTACCGAAATTCGAAAGGTGCGGTCGGGGTCATATTGGGGTAGTAGCAAGCTCCACTTAATTCGTTCAAGCAAATAAAATGTTATAATTTGGGGACCCACGCACACAGACAGACTGACCGACACACACATACACACAAAAAGTTGATGTCATAATCCTATATTTCATATGGCAAAAATGGATTAAAAACCAAAAACTCCGGAAATTCACAAAATACCTACGTTGATATAATTATACGCGAGTATTCCATAGGAGTGAGTACTGATATGTCTAAAGAATGATATAGATTGTATGTCCCTTATAATTACTGCGGTTTTTAGATATGCTGGAATAGCGGAATATTGCCAATACATCTCGCATTTAGGCATTGATATTTCTAAACCAAGTACTATTCACCCGAAGGTGGCTTTCCTATTCATTTCTCGCATCCACTCCTAGCTGTCACGTGAACACCTTGATATTTCGCATTTAGTTTGTTCTAAATCCTCCCCTAGCCTCATCGACCCGGTAATCTCACGAAAGTCGTCTCCCGCACCACTGCTCCATCATCACACCGACGTGGATGACGTGGATAGTCTTCAGTCAGAAACAGGAACACCTCCCTACATTGCATGAAACGGAAGATAAGGGCCTGTAGACAAATAGAGTTCCCAACTTCGCTGAGTAGATTGCTGGCCAGCCACGAAGTACATCAACACAACCGCTATTGTTCTTGAGACAGGCACACGATGAAGCGTATAGATGGGGGATTATTCATGAATGTGGAGTTCATAGACCGAGTCCCATCAAATAAAAGTGGCATTGATTGAGACCCTGGTTACAGAAAGTTGACACTTGATATTAGCCCCACACATTCAGGTCAACCGCATGCCAGATAAACGCTGGAAGATATAATGTTATTGGTTTTACGTCCCTTTTAACTACTGCGGCTTTTAGAGACGCCGCGCCGTGGTGCCGGAATTTTGCTCCGAAGGGGATCTATAACAAGCCAGTAAATCTACTGACACGGCTACCTTGCATTTGCGCACCCTCAAATACCAGTTGACTGCGCCAGGATTCGATCCTGCAACCTTGGACACAGCAAGTGAGAATGTTACCGCTGAGCCACACAGCCAGTAAAACGTGGAAGAAATGGTGTAACAGATTTATTAGACTTGCAATCTTTAAAATAACCGGCCGCGTTGACCGAGAGCGCTAATGCACTACCTCGTGCCTCGCTGGCATCGGGAGAGCGAGTGTTCGAATCCCACCTCGCCGACTTCCTTCCAAAATCCCTTCCCTGTCCCTTCCTTCATTAGACCCAAGTTTGCGGTCGCCTGGGCGATCAGCCTGTCATCATCCCCAGTTGTATCTGCTCCAAGATACTGTGACGGTAGAGGAATGAACCCTCGGAGAGATAATAATAATAATATTGGTTTTACGTCCCATTTAACAACTGCGGATTTTAGAGACGCCGGGGTGCCTGAAGTTTTCCCCGAAGGGGATCTTTAACGTGCCAGTAAATCTACTGACACGGTTCCTTCGCATTTGTGCACCCTCAAATGCCAGCTGACTGCGCCAGGATACGAACCTGCAACCGTGGGCACAGCAAGCGAGAACGTTACCGCTGAGCCACACAGCCAGCCCCTCGGAGAGAGTGTGGGTGAAGCCGAGCGGGCAGAATAAGTTATAAAAAAAACCGTTGTGAATATTACGAAACATACAGCACTTTACTGCTTCTACTGTACTAGATGTGCGTTTCCATCGTTGACGTGACTACAAAAGCAGTTCAGTTGTGAAGCGAAATATAATACAATCGGTCAGAACTAAAGAGATGGAATTAGCTGCAAAGTGTTCCCACTCGGAATTATTTCACGTAATAGCATAAAAATGTCGGGTTGTTTTTGAGCCCTTTGGCCATACTACTCTACTGGTCCAACATTCAATTGACACCATGAGGTCAGAAGATCAATCAAACTAGAAAAGAAATATTTGAGAATGATGTTAAGCCAACCTGCTTCACCAGTTTATATACCTGATCTAAAATGGCAGTTATTGTTGTTAATGCTGATTCATTTGGGAGATTTACAAAATCATGGTCATGTAGCCCAGTGTACTTAGGTGTGTATGTGGAAACTGTCTGATAACCCGTGTCATTGTGATTACATTTTTTTTAGCGTATGGCTTTTTTAGTGTCCGAGGACATGTTCGGCTCGCCAGTTTTGTAGCTGCTTCGAGGCGGACACCCAATGGGTGAGCTACAAGTACCGTCACGTGTGGAGTGTTGTCTGGGGAGGAACGTTTGAATCCAAGGACGAGGAGTTGGAAGGTATCGGCTGGGGCCTATAGTTAGGGACCAACCCCGGCATTTGCCTGGAAGGAAGATGGGAAACCACAGAAGACCATCTTCAAGGTTGCCGGCGGGGGATTCGAACCTCCTCACCTCCCGGATGTGAGCGACTGCCCGCAGTCATGCCTTAACGACCACGGCTAACTCACCTGGTATTACTGGGGTAATGTGCGTATTTGAGACTAAGCCCCTCCTCAACCTTCCTGGAAGTGGTCTCCCATTGTTTCCCACTTCTACTCCAGGCGAATGCCGGGATGGTTCCTAACTTAAGGCCACAGCTGCTTCCTGAGAAGAGGTGGGTTCGATTCTCACCTCAGCCATCCTGACCTTCTGGAAACCACTCCTGGATAGCAGAAGTGGGAATCACACCTATCATTACTTAGTTCATTCTCACGAGGCTGAGTGGACCCCTTTCCAACCCTCAAACCAGAATAAGATGTCTTGCCAGAGTCGGGAATCGAACCCAGGACCTCTGGATCTGGAGTTTCAATACATATCCTGAGACCTCATTAAGTGACTCTAACATGGGAAGACCACCTTCTGGTGTAGTGGCTGGCATTCTTGGTTGTCCGTGGTTTCCCACTTCTACTCCAGGAAATGAAATTCTGGTCTAAAGGCTAGAACGGGGACCACTCAGCCTCATGAGATAAGACTGAGAAGAGGTGGGTTCGATTCCCACCACAACCTTCCCGGAAGTGGTCTCCCATAGTTTCCCTTTTCTACTCCAGGCGAAGGCCGGGATGGTTCCTAACTTAAGGCCACAGCCGCTTCCTGAGAAGAGGTGGGTTCGATTCTCATCTCAGCCATCCTGGAAGTAGTTTCCCCTACCACTTCTACTCCTGGCGAATGTCGGTGTGGTTATTAACTAAAGGCCACAGCCGCTTCCTTCCTAATGCTGACCTTAATTACAAATACATACATAAATACAGCCATCACAATAACACAGGTTATCACACAAACATTATACCCTTACCCAAGTACACGGGGCTAAATGGCCACGATGTCCAATCCTCTCAAATGAAACTACACCTAACATGGGAGTAAATCGATGTATTTATCTGATCAACTCCAGGATTTGATCAACTGTATGTGTGTTTATCTCAATAAGTCGGACCTCAATCACTGTGCAATCAGTTTGATTCCTACAAGGAAGGGAGTCGATATTGATGGGCACCATTTGAACATCAATCATGGAGCAAGCTGACTAGCACGCACGTATGCACTACCAAGGCTAGGGGAAAACTGCGTCAGTGGAGACTAACATCTGCAAGGCTTGAATAATTACGAGTACATCATTCATAATGGAGACAAGGAGGAAGACAAGCAATACGTTAAATCCCGATAGTGATCTTGAATTATCATTTAGAGTACAGTATACCTCGTGGTGCAGTGGCAAGCATTACTGGCTGTCACCTCGGAGGCCCGGTTCAATTCCTGGCTGTGCTAAATAATTTATTCTGATTTGAGATACTAGAACGGTATCGTTGACGTCCAAGTCACCTAAGTAGTGTCAATTTTGAAGACTTGCACCACCAGTGAGCTTTGTTCAATGAGGAGCAAGATTAAATACCTTGGTTATCGTCTGCCTATTAGGTAGTCAGCTCAGAGGCTGGTTGGATCGACGTAAATACTATAGTTTCCAAATTGTGACTTGTGTACATCAAGGGTGGTTGATATTATTGTTGGTAATTTTCTATAAGTGCACAATTTTCCACCGGGGAATTACCCTCATTTGCAAATAAAGTAAATGAATGAATGAAATTGTCCTCACGAAGCTGGGCACTCCGCATTCCAGCCCTCAGACCAGAGGATTTAAATTCCTGGTAGAGCTGCGAGTGAAGCTCTGGAGCCTCGTGATAGTCTCAATTCACACCCGAGATCCACGATACTCCTTGTCTACATTAGTGACGTTAAACTCATATATTGGTGACGTTAAACTCAAGGAAGTCGAGGATTAGGGTCTCTTAAGGGCATTGCTCTGTGTAATCTTCAGCTGAAAGATTGCCAAATTGAGGCACATCATTGGAAGACAACCCACGATTATACGTCACGTTTCCTCCCATTGTCCACGCTCCATTCTCAATCTAACAGCGAGTTCATAGCGTTATGCGATTTTAAGTTTCACTCGACAGAAAATGTATATTCTTTCAAGTAACCTTCGATCTCCACGATCGACCAATTGCACTACGGTCTACTAATGACGGATATTTCAACCATTGAATTGAAAATCCATATAGGGATGGTTCGGTACTCTACAACATGAAAGAGAGGAGGACTTGCAGCAATAGTCGTGAAACTCAATTATAGACCACAGGCGGCTACAGCCAAAAACAACTCCAGTTTCGATTCCCAGTCATGCCAGGTATTGTACTCTTTACATAACATGACCACCCCGTTGCGTAGTGGCTAGTATTCTTGGCTGTCATCTTGGAGGCCCGGGTTCGATTCCCGGCTCTGCCAAGAAATTTAATTCTGGTCTGAGGGCTGGAACGGGGTACAGTAGCCTCGTGAGGCAGAACTGAGAAGAGGCGGGTCTGATTCCTACCTCAGCCATCCTGAAAGTGGTTGTCCGTGGTTTCCCACTTCTACTCCAGGAAAATGCCGGGATGGTACCTAAGTTAAGTTCACGGCCGCTTCCTACCCAAAATCGTACCTAAATTACAAATACACACACTAGTACAGACATCACAGTTACACAGGTTATCAGACAAATTGTACACACACCCAAGTACATAGGACTACATGACTACGATGTCGCAAAGCCCCTAAAAGAATCAACATCTAAACCCCGAAAAGAATCAACATCTTTACATAACATATGTGGCTTGTACTCACTGTATATAACAATATCTAATCGCTGAAATCGTAGAAAACACAACGGCGAAATTGGGGTGCAGATTACCTAGATGGCGCCTCATCACAAAGTCAACAGCTGAGGCCAGAACTAATAATAATAATAATAATAATAATAATAATAGAGAGGCAGATGACTTAGCTGTTCCGTCCCTTAAAATAAAATTACGAACTATAATAATAATAATAATAATAATAATAATAATAATAATAATAATTAATAACGTATGTATGTAAACTATGTACTGTATGTATGTGTGTATGTATGTGTGTATGTATGTATTGAACCCGCTGAGCTATGGTTCATGTGATATTTTTTATAACAGCACATTTATGATGGGATGTTGTACCTTTGAACACACCCAGAAAGCCACGTGGAGCTGAGAGATCACGCTATACTCTTTGAAGTAGCAGTGAATCGCACTTTTGACTTTGGTGAAATCTGCTGATTATTTATCTGAGGTCTTATTAATTAATTTTATCTTTCCACAAGACTCAGAATATTCCATTTCGTCATGCTGCATTATTAAAACATTTTGGAGAATGTTTATTTCGCTTAAGGTAAGGTAATACTCTTGCAGATACGCAAACAGGAACGTAAGTAGTCGCTCAACGACTTCGTTTTGACGACCTACTTCCTAGAGACACTCAGTGCCTTGCCCTACGTCTGGAGAATCCGCCCTGTGTAGGCGTGAAATTGTATCTGTCCTACAAGACGTAGAGAATATCCGCTGTTTAGCGTTGAAAGTGATTATCAGGTGCCATCGAGCACGAGAATACTACAATTCGCTGTTGTTTAAGCACAGTGAGCCACAGAAGAATATTGGGAAATAATAATTGGCAAGTATAGTGAATTGCATAACATTACCGGAACACCACATTTTTGTACCCACGTGTTTGTGGAGGGCCAAGTGCCTAGTGGAAAATATACAGGTAAATGTGTTACAACTATCTTGAATAAGTGTGATTATGATTGTATGACATATTTAAATTGCCAAAGTGAATATTTCAATTCAAAAACGACGCATAATTCACGGATGCTACGTGATATAAAAGTAGCGTCACTAACACGTGAAGAATCATAAAACAGTGTTAGCTCACATATTAATTCACATCTACGAAATAAAGGCTGTGTCATCTACTACAATCAAAGCCTATAACATTTACGATGAACATTGTATATTTTGAAAGTGAAAGAATGAATTATTACGCAACTTATTTCACTATCCACGTGATTGGACTATTCTTCACCATGTTTGAGACCGTCATCATGGGCTAATACCATCACGGTATGAGGGTGATGTTTCTACGGGAACCAGCATGATGGTGGAACTTCCAGAACAGCGAACGAGAAGGAAGGAACCAAGGATGCCATTTCCAGGCATATCCATTACATCCACGAAGTTGTCGACAGGGACAGATCGAACCCTGGTCTTTGGAGGAGTCCAGATGGGAATCCTGATGAGGATAATACCGTTCCAGAGAGCCAGAGATGATTTTGTACAACCCTTGTTGTTGAATAGAGGGCTGAGTGAGAGCTTCTCCATGTCGTGAGTTTTTGGACACCCCTTTCTTGTTCTAGTTTCTGGTGGTATAGTAGGTTAAATGTAGTTTGTGAACCAACCGAACTCAGTGTCAGCCATTTTTATAGGTAGGGAATGTAACTAGTTTAATTAGATGTCATTTATTTCAGTTAGAGTGAGACACCCTTGGGTCAGACATTTTGGTCAGCCCTGGTGCAGCCTGATGAACGTCGTAGAACGTCAATGCCTATATTTTGCTAAACATGACCGTAGTCATTTGAGGCTACTTTGTTCAACCCTATTTGGGGTGATTTTTCAAGTCTTTGCTGACCTTAGTTATGGCAATCAGATGCCATGATTAGTTAACTGCATTCTTTGCAGCCAGTCTTTGTTACACCCCTGACTGTCGTTAGAACAGTCGTATCAGTTAGGTAGTAAACTGTAATTACCAGTTTTGTAACTGCATTATATTTCATTTTGAATAAGCTCAGAAGCTATTCTTGGTCAAGTGTGAACCTAATAATTAGAAGGAATGTTTCGTTGTCAAGCATCGAACCCAGTTCCCAACGTATCATTAAGCAGATCCAGAGTGTGGAATCTGCGTCACAATTATTATTTTGTTAGTGTCATGTGAAGACACGCATTTACTTGATGTTGTACAAGCAACTGCTGAATTATATCCTTAAGAGCAAAGAGCTCCAGTAATAGTAACATCATTTAGACGTCTTTTGGTTTGGAAGACAGAATTATATTATTGTATTCAGATTTATAGCGTGTTTTTATACACTTATTCTTCGAGGTTTTTAACCTACGGTAAAGTTTTTTATGATGAGGCCAGATGTATAGTTTTATTTGTTTAAATCGCCGGCCTTGACAGTCAATGTGTTGTGTCAGTGGAGCGCAGGTATGTTGAAACCTGCCAGCGACACAAAACTGGTTTGTAACCCAGTGCCCTTGAAAGCACGCCTGTTATATTGTGAGACGGAACTACTTTGACAAAAGACAGAATACTGCTTGTATTCGCATTTCCTTTCATTGCAACCTAGCTTATGGAACTCAGTGTCCATTCCTGTATCTGATCATATGTTTTATAGATTGTTTTTTGTTAGTTAAACGCTCTGTTGCGTGTACCATCGTTCGAGGTGTACAGTTATGTCAGGTTTTCTATAGTACGTTGAAGGCTACCCTGTTATAGCAGGAAGTTATTGTATGAAGGTATTTTGAGTATGCCTTGTCCGGGATTGTTCCCGTTGACCAGATGTTATTGGAGGGTAACTGTAGTGTGCAGGCCCGTCCCAGAGTTATTGAAAGCGAGCTTTGCGCCGCTGGTAACTTGTGTTATTATGTGTCCGAGTTGTTAGTGCTCGTTGATTATATTCCGACTTTTGAGTCGAGGCTTTTTGGTGGAGAATGATCTCAGTGGAGACACTTCGTGCCCAGGCTATTGTCAATATTATTCGCCATAAACCAACGATGAACATAAACCGACATCTTAATAATAAAACGCATAATTTTGGTAAAACAAAAGCTAACTAACGAATTCTTTCTATCTAACTTTGTTCTTTTGCATTTTGAATCTGTTGACATAGCCGTGCAGATGAAGGTATTTCCTTTTGTGGAAATGACTAGGACAGCCGATACTATTGTAGTAACCTGAAGCATGCTCGAACCTTGAGTTCGTAGTTTGTGGAGCGCAAGCCATGCGATGTTAGACGTAGTCTTAACTACGCAGTCGTCACCGTAACCACACACATTAGATGACTATGGTTTACAAAGAGTAAACCAAGGTGCAGGCAGGCATTTTAATAAAACTACTGTGTCTATTTCATTACTTATTTATGATGTACAAGTGTATAAATCCTACATGTTACCTTATTGTGTGCTGTTAGCACGTAGTTTCTAAGGATATTTTTTTTACATGACTGTACACTTAGCTTTTCAATGTAATTGTTTTCTCTTACGGACGTCATCGCCGTAAATTTTGTTATTAACTGATAGGACTTAGCTAGATGAATTAACGTTAAATGTAAATTCTGATATTAGCTTGATCTTGTAACTTGAACTAGGGACTTGCGTCGTACCATTTTCCTAGCGTCGCTGTTGTTGTGAGTTAGATCTTTCGCGAAGGTTTTCCGTAACTTCTCAGGTAGGGACCTGCTCTTTATTTTTGTTTGTTTAGTAGCTTGCGGACTAGCCGATTGTAACCCTCTGAACTAGGCTAGGGGCTTATGAATTTTATCAGTACATTTTCACGGTGTTTTACATAAGTCTGGATGTTTATTTTCTCAGTCTAGTTTTTAAGGTGAACCTTTCCTTAGGCAGTCTAAGACCATCGTCACCATGTACCACGATCCCTGTGGACTACGGACTCTCGTGCCGCTTTAGCCTATTTGCAAGTTCACCTGATACTCACGGTAATTTTTTTGTTTATGCTCGACGGGTGAGATGTTAGGGAAGTCATTGCGGTTGTTGGATATCCTGGCAGCTCCACCGACGGTCGCATAAAATGGCGCCCAACTCATGTGCCAACGTTAACATGGTGACCCTCAGTTCCATGTTATTTTGGAGGATCTTAATGTTGATTAATGGTAAATTGACAGAACTGGGACGAACTTAGAAAGTCGTACTGCAGATCAATTGACCGCATGGCATTCATGTTTGATAGAAGTCCATGGGGTGAGGCTTTAGTGTTAGATAAATGAAGGATAGGATTTTCTTTGATGATGCCTCATCCTGAGTAAATGTAATATTTTGCTTTGCTCGCCGTTGTCTTTGTAAATGTAGAAGCACTTAGTTTGCATACTCCAGCTGTACTCGTGATATTTATATAAATGAAACAAGCTTTATACCACCAAGTAACTAATCATAGCTGTAAGTTCCAGTAGAGATTGATCCCTCACTTTCTCATATATATATTTCTTGTCAATGGATGAGGAAACTATTCGTCGTGTGTTTGGAGAGATGATGGCAGGAGTGAATGCTAACCTCCAGCAGATTACTGCTGAATTAGGTACAGTAAGGACTGATTTAGGTGATATCACATGAACCCGCTGAGCTATGGTTCATGTGATATTTTTTATAACAGCACATTTATGATGGGATGTTGTACCTTTGAACACACCCAGAAATCCACGTGGAGCTGAGAGATCACGCTATACTCTTTGATGTAGCAGTGAATCGCACTTTTGACTTTGGTGAAATCTGCTGATTATTTATCTGAGGTCTTATTAATTAATTTTATCTTTCCACAAGACTCAGAATATTCCATTTCGTCATGCTGCATTATTAAAACATTTTGGAGAATGTTTATTTCGCTTAAGGTAAGGTAATACCCTTGCAGATACGCAAACAGGAACGTAAGTAGTCGCTCAACGACTTCGTTTTGACGACCTACTTCCTAGAGACACTCAGTGCCTTGCCCTACGTCTGGAGAATCCGCCCTGTGTAGGCGTGAAATTGTATCTGTCCTACAAGACGTAGAGAATATCCGCTGTTTAGCGTTGAAAGTGATTATCAGGTGCCATCGAGCACGAGAATACTACAATTCGCTGTTGTTTAAGCACAGTGAGCCACAGAAGAATATTGGGAAATAATAATTGGCAAGTATAGTGAATTGCATAACATTACCGGAACACCACATTTTTGTACCCACGTGTTTGTGGAGGGCCAAGTGCCTAGTGGAAAATATACAGGTAAATGTGTTACAACTATCTTGAATAAGTGTGATTATGATTGTATGACATATTTAAATTGCCAAAGTGAATATTTCAATTCAAAAACGACGCATAATTCACGGATGCTACGTGATATAAAAGTAGCGTCACTAACACGTGAAGAATCATAAAACAGTGTTAGCTCACATATTAATTCACATCTACGAAATAAAGGCTGTGTCATCTACTACAATCAAAGCCTATAACATTTACGACGAACACTGTATATTTTGAAAGTGAAAGAATGAATTATTACGCAACTTATTTCACTATCCACGTGATTGGACTATTCTTCACCATGTTTGAGACCGTCATCATGGACTAATACCATCACGGTATGAGGGTGATGTTTCTACGGGAACCAGCATGATGGTGGAACTTCCAGAACAGCGAACGAGAAGGAAGGAACCAAGGATGCCATTTCCAGGCATATCCATTACATCCACGAAGTTGTCGACAGGGACAGATCGAACCCTGGTCTTTGGAGGAGTCCAGATGGGAATTCTGATGAGGATAATACCGTTCCAGAGAGCCAGAGATGATTTTGTACAACCCTTGTTGTTGAATAGAGGGCTGAGTGAGAGCTTCTCCATGTCGTGAGTTTTTGGACACCCCTTTCTTGTTCTAGTTTCTGGTGATATAGTAGGTTAAATGTAGTTTGTGAACCAACCGAACTCAGTGTCAGCCATTTTTATAGGTAGGGAATGTAACTAGTTTAATTAGATGTCATTTATTTCAGTTAGAGTGAGACACCCTTGGGTCAGACATTTTGGTCAGCCCTGGTGCAGCCTGATGAACGTCGTAGAACGTCAATGCCTATATTTTGCTAAACATGACCGTAGTCATTTGAGGCTACTTTGTTCAACCCTATTTGGGGTGATTTTTCAAGTCTTTGCTGACCTTAGTTATGGCAATCAGGTGCCATGATTAGTTAACTGCATTCTTTGCAGCCAGTCTTTGTTACACCCCTGACTGTCGTTAGAACAGTCGTATCAGTTAGGTAGTCAACTGTAATTACCAGTTTTGTAATTGCATTATATTTCATTTTGAATAAGCTCAGAAGCTATTCTTGGTCAAGTGTGAACCTAATAATTAGAAGGAATGTTTCGTTGTCAAGCATCGAACCCAGTTCCCAACGTATCATTAAGCAGATCCAGAGTGTGGAATCTGCGTCACAATTATTATTTTGTTAGTGTCATGTGAAGACACGCATTTACTTGATGTTGTACAAGCATCTGCTGAATTATATCCTTAAGAGCAAAGAGCTCCAGTAATAGTAACATTACTATCATTTAGACGTCTTTGGTTTGGAAGACGGAATTATATTATTGTATTCAGATTTATAGCGTGTTTTATACACGTATTCTTCGAGGTTTTTAACCTATGGCAAAGTTTTTTATGATGAGGCCAGATGTATAGTTTTTTTTTTGTTTATGCTCGACGGGTGAGATGTTAGGGAAGTCATTGCGGTTGTTGGCTATCCTGGCAGCTCCACCGACGGTCGCATAAAATGGCGCCCAACTCATGTGCCAACGTTAACATGGTGACCCTCAGTTCCATGTTATTTTGGAGGATCTTAATGTTGATTAATGGTAAATTGACAGGACTGGGACGAACTTAGAAAGTCGTACTGCAGATCAATTGACCGCATGGCATTCATGTTTGATAGAAGTCCATGGGGTGAGGCTTTAGTGTTAGATAAATGAAGGATAGGATTTTCTTTGATGATGCCTCATCCTGAGTAAATGTAATATTTTGCTTTGCTCGCCGTTGTCTTTGTAAATGTAGAAGCACTTAGTTTGCATACTCCAGCTGTACTCGTGATATTTATATAAATGAAACAAGCTTTATACCACCAAGTAACTAATCATAGCTGTAAGTTCCAGTAGAGATTGATCCCTCACTTTCTCATATATATTTCTTGTCAATGGATGAGGAAACTATTCGTCGTGTGTTTGGAGAGATGATGGCAGGAGTGAATGCTAACCTCCAGCAGATTACTGCTGAATTAGGTACAGTAAGGACTTAGGTGAGAATACCCAAGCTGTCAACACTGTAAGTGGTCATGTGGACCAAGTTAGACAGGAAGTTAACAATGTAAAACAGGACTTAGAAGTCAACACTCAGTCAATAAACAATGTTAGTGGTCATGTGGACCAAGTAAGACTAGATTTAGAGGTTAATACCCAGTCTATAAACAATGTCAGTGGTCATGTGGACCAAGTTAGGCTAGAAGTTAACAATGTTAGGGCTGATTTAACTCAAGTCAGGGCCGACATGGACGCATATAGAGTCGAAGCTAGAAATGATCTGACGGCAGGTTTAGCAGCTGTTAGGGTTGATGTCATACGACACCATCAGGAGGCTAACCACCACGTAGATTGCTTAACCGACCAGATGAATAGAGCTAGGGAGGATGTGCAAAACCGATTGGAGGAGCACACAGCTCAAATTCAAACGACAATAAATAGAGTCCAGATAGATATGAGAGCCGACCTGCAGCACACTCGGGAAGAATTTGGGACTCGATTGAATCACGTCGAGGGATTTATGGACAATGTGAAAAAGGACATGGCAACCATGAACATTGGATTAATCTTGATGAGAGGTGCAGCCAATGCTGTTAATAACAACGTAAAGACGATCGTTGATGGCATGATGGAAGTCAAAGACGAACTCAACACCAACAGGAGAAACATTACTGAGTTGACAGAAACCGTAGCAAGCCTACGTGAAACAGATGATGTTCATCGTGAGGAACACAAAATCGATCTCATGTTATTGAGGGGTGACCTCAACGAACACAAGACCACAGTGGAGGCTAAGGTAGCCGAGGTCAGAGACGATGTAAGAAAGATCCAAGATAACGTGTCGCGAGTTGAAGGAGAGATCGATTCCTTACAAAAACGATTTGAGGAAGTCGCGGTAACCGAGAGGTTAGACCTCAGCTATAACCTCAGGACGGCCATACGCGAAGTAGACACGAACCTCAAGGGAAAGGTCGATAGGATCGAGCTACAACTGAACGACTTAGGCAATAAAGTCGCAGCCAGAACTATTCCAGGACTTGAAGTCATAGAAAGACGTCTTGAGACGCTTCCTAGAGAGAGACACTTACACTCACAGATGGGAGAATCTCAGGAAACACCAGTATCTCAATCAGCAGGAATGATGCCTACCCATTTCCAACCCAGCGCACCTATAGAACCGCAACCATCCCAATTCACTGGTTCAGCGCAAAGTCAGACTTTGAACTTTGACGCCCATCCGTTTCAACCAGCACCTAATCGACTTAGTCATGAGACTAACACACCTACGCATAACTACATGCAGAATACATTTAGACCCGCGCATACGCAGGGAAATGTCACTATAATTCGTTCGAGAGAGGAGCAACCAGCTCGCTTCTCAGGAACTGGAAGTGGTGTTACTCCAGTTGAATTCCTAGCCAACGTCGAAAGCTACTTGAGAGACACTATGGTAACTCCGGAGAGGGAACTCAGAGTTATAGAGCGATTGCTAGAGGGGCAAGCCAGCACCTGGTTTAGAGCATTCAGATACTCGTTTACAGGGTACCAGGACTTTAAAGAGGCTTTATTAAGAACGTATTGGTCGAGCGACATCCAGCAGAGCATCCGAGCTGAGATGTACACTCGCAGATACAGCTCTAATACTCCTACACGTTATGCGAACTACTTCGCAATACAGCTTGCGAAGCTTCGTTGTCTTCAGCCCCCGTTGTCTGAACAAGATTTAGTGAACACCATCGTTTGGCAGTACCCTGCAGACGTGCAACGTGTGTTGATTGCTGCAGGGGCTTCCACTTTCCAGCAGTGTGACCAAATCCTGCGAAGGTTGGATGCGAACACGGAACAGTTCCCGACACACCGTCAGCAGAAGGCTGACAGGCGCGAGGAGAGACATGTCAATTTGACTACTGTCGATAAAGTGAGCCAGACGCCACAACAGACGCAAACCCAAGAGAACTCTGGGCAACGCGATAACAACTACAATTATAGCAGGAGAGAATGGAACAACACTCCATATGCTCGAAATCAACAAGATGACCGTCGAAGTCATTGGAACCGGCGATTCGACCGAGGGACGGACGACAACCGACGTCACGAAAACGACCGCCGAGGGAACCATGGTAGAAATCCACAGCACGGAAGTATCCGTAGGGACTACAGATACAGTAGAGGATATGACAGAAATCGAGACCCTAGATACCAGCCAGATAGAGATTGGAAAGGAAGAGCACGGGAGAGCCGTGAGTACCTTCAACAACTCAGAGAACTGCAAATCCGAGAAGAGGGAGAACAGAACCCGACTTCGAGGGAAAATAGAAATTCGGCGCAGGAGATGGAGCAGAACCAGCCCAGTACTTCTCGCCAGGACAGGAAAAAAAACGCCGAAAAATCAATAGATTCTTGTTCGGTTGAGCACCGAGTAACTGCCACCATATTACTCTGGGAGCCAATCCAAGAAGAAAAAGGAAGATTGTAGTTTTACGTGACCATGAATCTTGTGATTATGAGCCACGGGACCTCCTTTTTACGTGGAATCCGAACCACAGGACATGGCATTTCACTTCGAAAATCTCACATGCATTGACCGGGAATCGAACCCGGACCGCCTTGGTGGATCCAAGAAGACTTGTTGGACGAACGACGAACCACAACTATGAATTGACGCGTCTACCCAAGATTGTAGCCACCTTGAATGGATGCAACGTAGTCATTCTCATTGATACTGGGGCGATGATTAGTGTTATTTCCGCCGATTGCCATGCCAGACTGAAAGCAAACTCTGAGGTGACAGAGCTGCCAGTTTCTGCTGTAAGAGTCAGAGGAGTCATACCTGACCGCGTTGTAACGTGCAAAATCCAGATTCTATGTACTCTGAAGATTTCGAGCGATACTGAAACAGGGAGTGTAGGCGGCCAACCAGAATTAAAAACTTTACTTCTCGAGTTTATGTATCAGAACAAAGTTAGTAGTGATGCCTTAAATGCAAAGTTAGAACAGAATAACGCTAAATTAGAACAAAACAGTAGGGAAAATAAAGAAAGTACAGAAGCTTTAAATGCAAAGTTAGAACAGAATAACGCTAAACTAGAACAAAACAGTAGGGAAAATAAAGAAAGTACAGAAGCTTTAAATGCAAAGTTAGAACAGAATAACGCTAAACTAGAACAAAACAGTAGGGAAAATAAAGAGAGTAATAGGGAATTGAGCGATAGTTTAAACGCCAGATTAGAACAAAACAGTAAGGAAAATAGAGAGAGTACTGAAACTTTAAATGCTAAATTAGAACAAAACAGTAGGGAAATGAGTGACAAATTCGAACTGATTAGAGGTGAGATCAGGGGGGTGATGGAAGAAAAGGCTAAAGAGATTATTGCAGATGTAGACAGAAAATTAGGAAAAGTACAGGAGGAGTTGGAAATTAGAATCAGTACACAGGCTGAAAATTTAAAAGAACTAGTGCAACTGGAAACACAGCAGGTCAAAAAGCAATTGGGGGGAGAAATTGACAAAATTCAGGTAGCTACTAAAGAGGTTAAGGAACAGCTGGGGGGTAGAATTGAGAAAGTCCACTCACAAATAGTTGCAGAAGTAAATGATTTAAGAGAGAGTAATAAAGAGAGCATTAGCAAGATTGAGGAGAAACAAGCAAAGCTATATGATAAAGTAGAAGAATCAGAAGGAAACATTAAATTAACAGTAAACAGTATTGAGAGGAAGGCTGAGGAGAAAATCGCAGAATTAGAATTAAAATTAAAAGCTAGGATCAGGCAAGAAAATAGTCAGAATAGACCAGTTTTTGTGAATAGCACACACAGGGAGGTAGAACTGGGTAAGTTCAGCAATCGACAGGGGTGCCCAATGGAGTTCATGAACACTATAGAAAATAAATTCGGGGAGAGGTTGGAAAATGGTATTATTAGTGTGAGGAGAAATGGTCTGTGTTGAGAACTAGTATTAAGTAGAATATGGTTAACGGGAACTTAACAAGTCAGGGAGATTACGGCACAGAAATATTTGGTGTTATATGTAATGCACATTTACTGTTTTTTTTTTCAGAAGTCAATATTAATTTAATCTACTTTAAAGAGAGATTAAGTATTATGGTCACGAGGCGCTGCCACAATAGTATGATCGTGTGCTCAGTGATAAGTGGAATTAAATGTCACCATAAGGAGGGGACCTCCAGTGAAATTAGGAAGTTCTAGGGTGATATAAATATATCAGAACACCTTCAATGCGTGTGATATGACATCATAAATACATAGTGCTCACACATTAATTATGTCTATTTCTCCAACATAGAGAAATTTGAGAGGCGGAAATATCCGTGGAACACTATTCCATATGTAAAACATTGGACTGGTTGCAAAGTGCAATCCATTGTGACAACAAACTTTGACGCAAAGTGCGTGAAGAAAAAATATGAGTGTATATATCTGTAATTTAGGGTGATTTCATTTATGTAATATGTATTTTGGATGGGGTTTATTAACGTGTCTGGGATAATCGGATAATGGACCGTCGTCACGGTAAATCATCCGATGATCCGAGGCGAATATGTAACGTGTTTTTCGAGGGGTTTCATGCAACTGGCATAAGTCAGTAGGAAGCCATTCTATATTTATTTACGCGGCAAAGTGTTCAGCCAAGAGAATTTTTCATGGTAATTTATTATTATTATTAATTTATTATAATTATTATTAAGGTATTTTCGGAGCATTTTATAAAAATTATTAGCATTCAGATAGGTTTTCTATGTCTTAAAATTCCGCTATCATGCAAATTATTACGAACGACGATATCATAGAAAATTATCTGATTACGGAATTTTACGGAGTTTTCGTCAGTTAGGGTATATCGAGAGACGTGACTCACTGGGATTTCAAGTACACGCTTAATCTTGTCGAGAAGCATGACGCAATCTTGGGTCGCAAGGTCTAGAAAAGACGAATTGTTGGAACGGAACCCTCCCGCCGAGTGTAATGACCCGGAGGAGGAGAAGATCGCGTGGTGGGTCAGCCAATCAGGGGAGACGACGTAAGCTAGTTGGGACTGAAGAGTGGGGAGCCGGCGTGTGGTTATATCGTTCGACGCGCCGTGAAACAAGGACTATCTGTGAAATACTTGAGGAGTATGGATGCGCGTGCGTGTCGCTCCGATGTTCAGTGGAGTTAGCGACGAACTTTTGTAAAACTTAACCAGTGCGGTTGTACGAGTGTTTGGGTCCGAGGTACGGACCATAGAATTATCTAAGCTACCAGAATATCATCAAATTCCGACGGAGATGACGACGTCCACGAGACTGTGGGAAGCTCACAGCATCAGCAAGTACGAGGGAAATGCCTTGGCAATTTCCAATGGTAAGCGCAAATGACGCAGAAATACGCAATCTCTCATTTTCTTTGTTTTACATTTCATATTTCAGTAACTTCATAGCTTGGAAATAAGAGTAAAATCAATTTATCAGACTCCGTTTTCACGTAATTTTCTATCGGTAATATTCAAATCACAACGCTCCAATTTAAATTTTATACTTATTATTATTAATTTTGCTATTCTTGTTTTATATAATAAATTCATTTCTTTTTCAATGCAATCTTTGCTTTCAGTAGGTAGCATTAGATATAGACCAATTCCTTCTCCTGATACAATTGTTTGTTGGGTTAATGATCAAATCATACCACGATCTGAGTGAATAGAGTCTTGAAGGTGTTCTGCCAGAGCTAGACGTTGTTAAATACAAATTTAGATTTCAACATTGCGTTGAGGTCTTGGCGCCCATTAAAACAACATAGCTTAGGCAAAGGTAAACAGTTACATTTCTCACCCAACAGTTAGGAGCTAGCAAAACGTTTCATTTGTCGCTACCAACATGGGGCATTAAAAAGACGTTTCAGAACGACGAACGACGAACCACAACTATGAATTGACGCGTCTACCCAAGATTGTAGCCACCTTGAATGGATGCAACGTAGTCATTCTCATTGATACTGGGGCGATGATTAGTGTTATTTCCGCCGATTGCCATGCCAGACTGAAAGCAAACTCTGAGGTGACAGAGCTGCCAGTATCTGCTGTAAGAGTCAGAGGAGTCATACCTGACCGCGTTGTAACGTGCAAAATCCAGATTCTATGTACTCTGAAGATTTCGAGCCACGTGTACTTGCACGAATTTCTTGTAATGAAGGGCTTGCATCATGATGCCATATTAGGTGCAGACTTCATTAGAAAATATGATGGAATCATTGACATGGGACGTTATACGGTAGAGTTCAAGCCGAACGAACCCATTCAGATGAACCTAGTTGAAGAAGAACCGGAATTCCTATCCGAAGTCGACGTTGTCGAAAAATTGAATGGCAAGGAAATTGAGGAGACACTAGATGCCGACGAAAAGGCAGAATCATTATCAGCACCCATACGAGAGAACCTTGATGCAATATTGAACGAATACAGGGACATATTCGACACCACACCTGGTGAGATATTGGACTACGAGTACGATCTTGTACTACTGGATGATTCCCCATTCCAGAAGAAGATTTATCCTATTGCCGAGAAACATCGCGAAGAAGCTGCTAAGAAGATCCATGAGATGGAAGTAGCAGGCACGATCAAGAAGTCACCGACTCCTTTCTTGAATCCTATAACACCTGTGGTTAAGGTAGATGGAAGCTTGAGACTTTGTCTCGACGCAAGAGCCTTAAATGAACGCCTAGCTCCTGAGCACGACAGACCTCCCAAGATTAGGGACATTCTCAGGAAGTTCAAGGGAAAGAGAATATTTTCATCATTGGACTTGGTACAGTCTTATTACCATATCAGATTATCTGAGCATACCCAGAAATATACTGGATTTCTATTTGATCAGACCACTTATGTCTTTCGAAAACTACCTTTTGGATTGAAAAATGCCGGAGCTGCATTAATCAGAGCACTTGATGCCAAGCTGACTCCTGAAGTGAAGCAGAAGGTGATATGTTACGTGGATGACATCATCATAGCTTCGGAAACAGAGGAAGAGCATTTAAAGACATTACGTCTTGTTTTTGAGAATCTTCGACAGGCTAATTTTAAGGTGAAATTTGACAAGTGTCGATTCTTCCAGAAAGAAGTGAAATTTGTGGGACACATAATCAATGGAGAAGGATACAGACCGAACCCGGCAAAGATCAGAACTGTTGCTGCATTTCCAACGCCAACCCGTGTGAAACACGTGAGACAATTCTTAGGAATTCTCCAATTCTTTGCTGCTCATTGTGAGAAGTACTCCGAGACTGTCGCACCACTGCAAGGTTTACTGAAAAAGAACTGCAAATGGACCTGGAATGATGAATGCGAGATAGCTTTCAGGAAAGCTAAACAGATGCTTGTGGACTCAATTCAGCTAGAATATCAAGATTATTCCCGGAATTTTATTCTAGAAACTGATGCATCTGCAATTGGAATAGGAGCCATCCTACTGCAGGAGGATGATGAAAAGAAACGTCACTACATCGCTTTCTTAAGTCGACGTTTGAGAGCACATGAATCTCACTACTTCACCACTGAGATTGAAGCACTTGCAATTGTCTACGCACTTGACTACAGGCAGAAACTTTTGTTAGGCCAGAGGATTATTGTGAGGACCGATCACCATGCGTTAACCTTCATATTACGAACAAGACTGGCAAGCGACAGGATCACACGTTGGACGCTGTTTCTCCAACAGTTTGATTTGGAAATAGTTTATCGACCAGGCAGAGAGAATGTGTTGGCCGACATCCTCAGCCGGAATCCTGAAGCTACTGTTAATGCCATAGACATCGAGGGAGAATGCGAGGAACACCTTCGCCGACTTCGTCACCTACCTGAAGGACAACGACGTGAGGAGGAACTCAGACATATTATCCGTTTCCTAGAACGAAGAATGGATCCACAGGATGCTCATTATGCAAGAATTGCTGCTGTTGCAGATGATTATTTGATTTATCATCGTGTCTTGTACAAGTTTGTGGACGAGGACCACACTCAACTGCGTGCAGTTATTCCTAGGAGATACCAAGAATCTGTTATCCTTATGGTTCATCTATCCATTGGACATGGTGGAACAGGCAAGACCATTGCAACCATCAAGGAATCTTTTACTTGGAAAGGGTTAGGAGCCACCGTTAGACAGTGTTTACGTGCTTGCGACGCATGCCAGCGGAACAAGTACACGTCACATTTGTTGAAGGAACAACCTAGACCAATACTCCCAACTCAACCTAGAGAGTTATACGCACAGGACCTGTATGGCCCAATACCTAAAGCTCGTCGTGGGAACCGCTACATCGTTGTAACTATGTGTTCACGAAATATACGATGCTTCATCCGATTCAGAAAGCCACTGCATATCAGATTATTCAGAGTATTAGACGACAAGTGATACCGGAGGCAGGAAAGCCACAATTCCTGTTGACTGATCACGGATCACAGTACACCTCAGCAGAATTTGCCAATGCTATGAACGAACTAGAAATAGGTCATGTTTTATCATCTATTCGCCATCCAGAGAGCAACCCAGCAGAATGCGTAATGTCTATTATTGCAAAATTCTGTAGATTATATTGTCAAGAAGAACACTGGCGATGGACTGAAGTCCTAGTTATTATGGCAAAATGTATTAATTCAACAGTCCATGAGAGCACTGGTCAAATACCTATGGTTTTGCATTTGAACCAGAAGCCGCTGAGAATATGGGATCGTGTGATAGTAAATCCACCTTGTTTACAACCATCACATGCCAGCAGACTTTTAGCTGCAAGGGAAACTATGGACAGACAAGCTGCCAAGCGCTTGAGAAGAACTAGACGCCAGAGATTCAGAGAACCACTAGTTGAAGGAGACCTTATCCGTATAAGGAGACCCGGAATTTCAAGTCCTATAGACCGCATATATGGGAAACTTCTGTCTTTATATTATGGCCCTAGTCGTGTCCGACAGCCTTTGAACAATGGAAGTTATGTAATTGAAGACATTAGGACAGGAGAGCGCATTGGAACCTTCAATGCAGCCAATCTAAAAAAATATCACTTATGAATGAATTTCAAGGCAAATAAAAATGTCATCCCAACATTTTATTTGAAACGACGGAGAGGCAGATGAACCCGCTGAGCTATAATTCATGTGATATTTTTTATAACAGCACATTTATGATGGGATGTTGTACCTTTGAACACACCCAGAAAGCCACGTGGAGCTGAGAGATCACGCTATACTCTTTGAAGTAGCAGTGAATCGCACTTTTGACTTTGATGAAATCTGCTGATTATTTATCTGAGGTCTTATTAATTAATTTTATCTTTCCACAAGACTCAGAATATTCCATTTCGTCATGCTGCATTATTAAAACATTTTGGAGAATGTTTATTTCGCTTAAGGTAAGGTAATACTCTTGCAGATACGCAAACAGGAACGTAAGTAGTCGCTCAACGACTTCGTTTTGACGACCTACTTCCTAGAGACACTCAGTGCCTTGCACTACGTCTGGAGAATCCGCCCTGTGTAGGCGTGAAATTGTATCTGTCCTACAAGACGTAGAGAATATCCGCTGTTTAGCGTTGAAAGTGATTATCAGGTGCCATCGAGCACGAGAATACTACAATTCGCTGTTGTTTAAGCACAGTGAGCCACAGAAGAATATTGGGAAATAATAATTGGCAAGTATAGTGAATTGCATAACATTACCGGAACACCACATTTTTGTACCCACGTGTTTGTGGAGGGCCAAGTGCCTAGTGGAAAATATACAGGTAAATGTGTTACAACTATCTTGAATAAGTGTGATTATGATTGTATGACATATTTAAATTGCCAAAGTGAATATTTCAATTCAAAAACGACGCATAATTCACGGATGCTACGTGATATAAAAGTAGCGTCACTAACACGTGAAGAATCATAAAACAGTGTTAGCTCACATATTAATTCACATCTACGAAATAAAGGCTGTGTCATCTACTACAATCAAAGCCTATAACATTTACGACGAACATTGTATATTTTGAAAGTGAAAGAATGAATTATTACGCAACTTATTTCACTATCCACGTGATTGGACTATTCTTCACCATGTTTGAGACCGTCATCATGGGCTAATACCATCACGGTATGAGGGTGATGTTTCTACGGGAACCAGCATGATGGTGGAACTTCCAGAACAGCGAACGAGAAGGAAGGAACCAAGGATGCCATTTCCAGGCATATCCATTACATCCACGAAGTTGTCGACAGGGACAGATCGAACCCTGGTCTTTGGAGGAGTCCAGATGGGAATCCTGATGAGGATAATACCGTTCCAGAGAGCCAGAGATGATTTTGTACAACCCTTGTTGTTGAATAGAGGGCTGAGTGAGAGCTTCTCCATGTCGTGAGTTTTTGGACACCCCTTTCTTGTTCTAGTTTCTGGTGGTATAGTAGGTTAAATGTAGTTTGTGAACCAACCGAACTCAGTGTCAGCCATTTTTATAGGTTGGGAATGTAACTAGTTTAATTAGATGTCATTTATTTCAGTTAGAGTGAGACACCCTTGGGTCAGACATTTTGGTCAGCCCTGGTGCAGCCTGTTGAACGTCGTAGAACGTCAATGCCTATCTTTTGCTAAACATGACCGTAGTCATTTGAGGCTACTTTGTTCAACCCTATTTGGGGTGATTTTTCAAGTCTTTGCTGACCTTAGTTATGGCAATCAGATGCCATGATTAGTTAACTGCATTCTTTGCAGCCAGTCTTTGTTACACCCCTGACTGTCGTTAGAACAGTCGTATCAGTTAGGTAGTCAACTGTAATTACCAGTTTTGTAACTGCATTATATTTCATTTTGAATAAGCTCAGAAGCTATTCTTGGTCAAGTGTGAACCTAATAATTAGAAGGAATGTTTCGTTGTCAAGCATCGAACCCAGTTCCCAACGTATCATTAAGCAGATCCAGAGTGTGGAATCTGCGTCACAATTATTATTTTGTTAGTGTCATGTGAAGACACGCATTTACTTGATGTTGTACAAGCATCTGCTGAATTATATCCTTAAGAGCAAAGAGCTCCAGTAATAGTAACATTACTATCATTTAGACGTCTTTGGTTTGGAAGACAGAATTATATTATTGTATTCAGATTTATAGCGTGTTCTTTATACACGTATTCTTCGAGGTTTTTAACCTATGGTAAAGTTTTTTATGATGAGGCCAGATGTATAGTTTTATTTGTTTAAATCGCCGGCCTTGACAGTCAATGTGTTGTGTCAGTGGAGCGCAGGAATGTTGAAGCCTGCCAGCGACACAAAACTGGTTTGTAACCCAGTGCCCTTGAAAGCACGCCTGTTATATTGTGAGACGGAACTACTTTGACAAAAGACAGAATACTGGTTGTATTCGCATTTCCTTTCATTGCAACTTAGCTTATGGAACTCAGTGTCCATTCCTGTATCTGATCACATGTTTTATAGATTGTTTTTTGTTAGTTAAACGCTCTGTTGCGTGTACCGTCGTTCGACGTGTACAGTTATGTCAGGTTTTCTATAGTACGTTGAAGGCTACCCTGTTATAGCAGGAAGTTATTGTATGAAGGTATTTTGAGTATGCCTTGTCCGGGATTGTTCCCGTTGACCAGATGTTATTGGAGGGTAACTGTAGTGTGCAGGCCCGTCCCAGAGTTATTGAACGCGAGCTTTGCGCCGCTGGTAACTTGTGTTATTGTGTGTCCGAGTTGTTAGTGCTCGTTGATTATATTCCGACTTTTGAGTCGAGGCTCTTTGGTGGAGAATGATCTCAGTGGAGACACTCCGTGCCCAGGCTATTGTCAATATTATTCGCCATAAACCAACGATGAACATAAACCGACATCTTAATAATAAAACGCATAATTTTGGTAAAACAAAAGCTAACTAACGAATTCTTTCTATCTAACTTTGTTGTTTTGCATTTTGAATCTGTTGACATAGCCGTGCAGATGAAAGTATTTCCTTTTGTGGAAATGACTAGGACAGCTGACACTATTGTAGCGACCTGAAGCATGCTCGAACCGTGAGTTCGTAGTTTGTGGAGCGCAGGCCATGCGATGTTAGACGTAGTCTTAACTACGCAGTCGTCACCGTAACCACACACATTAGATGACTATGGCTTACAAAAAGTAAACCAAGGTGCAGGCAGGCATTTTAATAAAACTACTGTGTCTATTTCATTACTTATTTATGATGTACAAGTGTATAAATCCTACATGTTGCCTTATTGTGTGCTGTTAGCACGTAGTTTCTAAGGATAATTAAATGTTTTTTTTACATGGCTGTACACTTAGCTTTTCAATGTAATTGTTTTCTCTTACGGACGTCATCGCCGTAAATTTTGTTATTAACTGATAGGACTTAGCTAGATGAATTAACGTTAAATGTAAATGTGGAGATGGTATCATCCTAACTTAGATTTGGTTTTGCTACCCTGTTAAATGTAAATTCTGATATTAGCTTGATCTTGTAACTTGAACTAGGGACTTGCGTCGTACCATTTTCCTAGCGTCGCTGTTGTTGCTTTATTATTGTGAGTTAGATCTTTCGCGAGGGTTTTCCGTAACTTCTCAGGACCTGCTCTTTATTTTTGTTTGTTTAGGAGCTTGCGGACTAGCCGATTGTAACCCTCCGAACTAGGCTAGGGGCTTGTGAATTTTATCAATAAATTTTCACGGTGTTTTACATAAGTCTGGATGTTTATTTTCTCAGTCTAGTTTTTAAGGTGAACCTTTCCTTAGACAGTCTATGACCATCGTCACCATGTACCACGATCCCTGTGGACTACGGACTCTCGTGCCGCTTTAGCCTATTTGGAAGGTCACCTGATCCTCACGGTAATTTTTTTGTTTATGCTCGACGGGTGAGATGTTAGGGAAGTCATTGCGGTTGTTGGCTATCCTGGCAGCTCCACCGACGGTCGCAGTATGTATGTATGTATGTATGTCATCTTTAACTTTAATTGCACATTTTGCTTCCGAATACACATTCTCATTTGCTCTTATCATTTTATGCGACACCCCGATCTTCCCCAATTTAGCAATGACAGCTCCTTTGCTCAATGAATCTAATGCCTCTTCTAAATCAATTTATGTGTTTGCTGAACAAATTATAAGAGCAAAATCGAAAGGGTTAGCGGCATTCGCGAGTGTTAAAATGTTAGAAAGTAAGTTACCGGTACCGAATATTGACTACAAAGTTCACAAAAATGTATTCAATGCACCTTATCAAAGGTATTACATGGTGTGGAAGTATGGGGTGTAGAAGAAGGAGCTGCAAACCTGGATACTATTGTAAGTAATTTTGCTAAGATAATTATGGGGCTGCCTAGTTGTACAGAGAACTGCGGAGCAAGAATGGTGTGTGGGGATGTAGCTTACAGCAAGTATTCGAAAACATATTGTATAAAGAATCATACAATACTGGATACGTCTGAAAGTAGGTTGGGGGTGAACATTCTAAAGCAAGCCTACCTACACCAAATGAAGCATAAACAAAATGGGTACTGGGTGGACGGGTAAGAAATATACTGGAAAGACATGGAATGAGGTACTTTTGAGATAGGGACTCACGAAGGGAGGAGGATAGGGTGTGTAGAGGAATAAAGGGCATAGACTTGCAGGTACTTAGAAAAGAGTGTAGTACCAGGAAAATCTTAAAAGATTTCTGTGAAATAAAGCAATTTATGAATATAAAGCCTGAAGGTCTACCGAAAAGAGAAATGAGAGGGATAATTTGGTGGTTAAAAGGGGTGTACAAGAACAAAGCATTGAGGAAAGTACGAAGTGCAGCACACCTGGTCAGGAATGCAATAAAACAAAAATAGTAAGAACACAGTTTGTAGATAAGGGAGACATAAACAGATTAGAAAGTGAGAATAAATACAGTACCACACTTTAAAAAAATTACTAAGTAGGGAATGGAGAAAGCCAGGTAAATTCGCGAAACTTTCGAATGTTATCATATAACATACGAAAGCGACGGATGAGAAACACAAGAAAGATGCATGTGAAACAAATGTATGGGTACAGGAGACGGTAACTTATCCTAAACTATAAAACTTAGTTAATGTCTAGGATAGCCTCTCTCTATCAATTAGAATAAGATTAGGATAGTAAATAATTAAAATCCATTATTAGTGTTTTCGACAATTGTTTATAACATTTAATACCATTTACATTATTTCTAGGTCCTGTAACTTACTTTCAAAATTCATGTCGTTATTTACTAATTTTACTGAGCAGGATTTTTGTATAGGCTATTGGGGAATCACTGTAACTAATAATCACATGCAAGCCTATCAGGTGATGCTTGCAATAAACAATACTCTTGTCCCAATCTCTGGCTATCAGATAGTCGGAACGTGGCTACTCTAAATTAGGCTATTGTTCCCGTTTCTACGAGGTCGGGATGAGATGCGAATAATTTCTATGTGGCGGGTGGTTCTTACGGCCGGATGCCAAAAATCACAAGAGGAGTTAATGAACTTTGAAGAAGGATGCATATGGGTAAGGAGTTGAAAGGAAGAGACCAAGGCATATTAGAAGGTAGGTACGGTCCCGGCATTTGCCTGGAATGAAAATGAAAAAGTACGGAAAACCATTTCAAGGACGGTCGACGCGACGGTGGGTTTCGAACCCACAGAGTCTGGAGCGTGGAGTTAGCTTGACCATGTAGCCTCGTGCTCCACCTTAACGAACATAGCTACCATGGTCAGATTAAAATTATAACAATAATAATAATAATAATAATAATAATAATAATAATAATAGTGTTTAACGATTTCAGGTTGGGAGATGTAGGAGGAGAGCAGACCGTAGTGCCACCTGCTAATAGGCAATTATGGTGGCGAATCGTTCTTAAACAGAGACTTGGAGACTAGTCTGGACACTGAAAGGCAAAACAGTTTCGAATGAATGAATGAATGAATGAATGAATAATAATTGCAGCAACTGTGGTCGATGTGTTTTTAACCTGGATTTGTTGGCTGTAGCCGCCTATAAAAATTGGGCTTTTATGACATGGCATTCTACTCTTTTTAATGAGAGTGAGTTTTGTCTCGTAGTCGCCAACTGTGATACGACTAGTCGTTTGTGAGCCGACATCGTAACACCCCGAGTGCCGTGAGTTTTTTCCCTCCCTTTAAATATCTAATTTCCTCGGCTGGGAATCGAGCCCACGGTCTTGAGGTAAAGCGGCCCTTTCCCCACTTCTCTGCCGAGTGGGTCGATTTCGTTGACTAGGATTGTGAAGGAGGTGCCCGTGACATTGAGTTAGGAACCATCTTGGTATCTGCCTGAAGTAGAAAGGGGGAACGATGGAATACCACCTATACGATGGCTCAAGTTGTAATTGTTTAAAACCTGAATTTACCTTAAGAATTTGCGGCATCTTGTTATTGCCTTAAGACATCTACTTACAATTGGTTTCGCAAAGGAGATATACGAGTTGGTTAAAAAAACTTAGCAAGTTTTTCATGGAGAAAGCTGTGAGTCTTTCTTGAATAAATCATTCACACCTCGTATATCAACGTGGCAAAGACGCAGGCAGCGCCGGGACTTGACACAACAAAGTTCAGGAACCCTCCCAAGTTGCACGACAGGGAGCAGAATAACTGTCCCTTCCTTTTTATTGCACCACTTAAGAAACGTGCAGTCCTACCAGTGTAACCAGGTATTGGTGCTTGATTTAGGACAATTTATATTGATTTAGCATCTCGTATCTCGTTAACATAACAGCGAAATCTAGCATTACTTCGGGATTTTCTAACATTGGAAGTGATAGAGCTAATACACTCAGTCCCTGATAAGGTTACATCGTGGTGTATCGGCTAGCATTCTTGGCTGTGGCCCGGAGGTCCAGGTTAGATTCCCGGCTATGCCAAGAAATTTCACTCTGGTCTGAGGGCTGTTATGGGGTATACTCAGCCTCGCGAGGAAAAACTGAGAAGAGGAGGGTTCTATTCCCACCTCAGCCATCATGGAAGTGGTCTTCCGTGGTTTCCCCCACTTCTATTCCAGGAAAATGCTGGGATGGTTCCTAACCTATGGCCACTGCCACCTTCTCCCCAATTTACAAATACACACTCTAGTGCAGCCATTACATTAACAAAGGTTATCACACAAATTCCACACACACACAAATACATGGGGCTATATGACCACGTAGCCCCCAAAGGAAGCCACAACAACAATACAGATTTTAGTTTGTTACCATGGTACGTTCAAATTCTGACGATGTTATGCTCATTTTAATAGCAGCACCTACTGTATAGGTAGAATAATTCCTGCCACTATTATGAAAATGTAATCAGTTGTGAAACATATTGAAAATATTTTGGTCGTAAAAATAAAATGAAATATTTACTAGTAATTTCTAGTTTTGTTTCAAATGTTTTACACTGAGTATTCAGAATTCTGATTCCTTGCATCATGAAGCGAAATAATTATTGGGTGGGAATTAAATAGATATAGGCTATTTAAAAACATAATAAAATTAAGCTACTTTCACGAGCATTCATAAAAACTATTATACTACAGTTGAACTCTGATAACTTGAACGTCTATAATTCGAAACAGCCGTTAATTCGAAGATTTGTCTCGGTCCCTTGAATTTTGTTCTAGCCTAAAGCAATGTAAATCACATGTCAATTCAAAATGTTTGTTCAGAGATGTCAGTCAAAAATCAGTCTAAACGCGGAAATTCTCCTCTCTGTTGATAACAGCACTGTTCGTAACTCTATCCCTCTTTTGGACATTGTAAAGGTTATATTATCGCCCGCACAATGACGTCAGTTGTGCAACCGATGGATCAGAATTTCATTAAAAATCTCAAGCATTTTATAAACGTCCTGCAAAACTTATTGTCAGGTTTTTCATTTTCAAAGAATATACAGTCAAGCACCGTTGTTAAGCGCCCGCTTATTACGTTATCCCGTTTATTACGCTCTTTTTGTAAGGACCTTGGACAGTTCGTTTATAACACTGCATGGTGTTGCCCTATTATAACGCTTCTAAATCCCGCTTATAGGGCATTTCTTTACATGTCGAAAAAACAGGGAAAATTCTATATAAATTGTAAAATAAGCACTGTATTTGAGATGTTTTAATAATAATATAGTAATAATATTATTATTATTATTAATAATATAGTAATATTATTTTTATTAATAATAATAATAATAAAACAGTTAAATAAAATACAGTATAACCTGTCATACCCAGACTAATGTGGCGACCAGCCGATATGGAAAAATCCGGATATCACAAGGCTATTTTTACAAATAGCTAGGTGACCAGAAATAATTCACGAGTTTGTTGTTGATTAATTTTAATGTTTTTAACGGTTTAGTATCATTTTGTTAACTGTATACTGTACATAGGCTAAGAAATAGAATTGCTTTAAACTAAATTAAAATACAGTAATTAAATTATAATAATATGCTTTACAGTACATGTACATACATAAATACACTGTACATTCTGCTTCTACATAATTTTTTGAAAATGTTTGTCATTTTCTGTTGCTTCACGCATTTCACTTAGGCCTACTGTTTCTACATTAGTTTTTGAAAAAGTTTGTGATTTTCTGTTGCTTCACGCACTGTACACGCTTTTTGGATGCCATGTCCCTCAATCTTCTTAAAAGCATCACTTCAGTCACACTCGTTTCATCTTGATTTTCTACATAAGTGATTAAAGATTCTATGGTCTTGAATGCCTCAGAGTGACTCATTTTAGGGGCGTTGTCCTCTTCTTCGGGTTCAAAGATTTTTTCCTCGTCATTGCACACCATTTCTATAATGTCACTGTCTGTAATTTCGTTGACTTCGTCTTCATTTACTAACCAATTTATGGCTTCCTTGTTGATTTTTTCACAACCAGGCAGGCATTGCACAAGCTCAGCAATCTGACGATTTTCTTCATTGCAGGCATACGTTTCATTGACATCTTCTGTTTTCTCCCCCGTCCATTTATTAGTAGCTTTGTGATCTAAGAGCTTCCTCCATGACCTTACCAGCGTCAACGGTTTTATTTCATCCCATGCCTGGGATACCCACATTATCACGTCTAACATGTCCACCTTCTGTAACGTCTCTGTAACACTTTCTTTTTCGTCCATTCCAGCAATCAACACAGAAAGTAACCTACGGCGATAGGTTCGCTTTAGTGACTCAAGCACTCCTTGATCCATTGGTTGACAAAGTGATGTCACGTTTGGTGGTAAGAACACACCCTTTATATCTCCATCTTTAAGTTCGTCTTCACTTGGATGTGAGGGTGCATTGTCAAGTAGGAGCACTGCTTTTCTTGGCAAGTTATTTTTCAACAAATGTTTTACCACATGTGGCACAAACTGCTTGTGAAACCAATCACTAAATATTTCGCAGTTCATCCATGCGCTGCGCTGGTTTCTGTACCAAACTGGTAGGCCAGACAAGTCTTTAAAGTTCTTGAAAGCCCTTGGCTTTTTGGATTTTCCAATGAATCCTAATGGAAGCTTGTGATCTCCTGTAGCGTTGCTGCCGGCTAAAATGGTGACCCTCTCCTTTTTCTTCTTATACCCCGGTGCACTGTCTTCTTTCTTGGAAGCCAAAGTGTTGGTGGGAAGCATTTTATAGTCGAGCCCAGTCTCGTCGCAATCATAGAGATGCTCTCCAGTAATCCCATGTTGATCAATTAGACTGTGTAAAAATATTTAAAATTATTGACGCTTGTGACGAGCACCACTTTTCAATATCACTCCGAGCCTTTTTCCAGTCACTCACAGTGCTTGTTCCTACTCCCATATCCTCGGCAATCTTCTTGGCTGTTTCACCAGCATCTAACCTTTTTAGAGCACGGAACTTTTCTTCCATCGTAACAACAGTTTTTTTTCTTTTTTCGGATTAGCAAAAAAAAAACAAGGTTAAAAGATAACAATAACGATAACAACGGTAAACAATAACAGTAACAACAGAAACACACTCGCAAAACAAACTGTCGCTTCAAGACTCACGCACAGACTGAAGGGTAGAAAGAGAGGCAGCCTCGTGTTGACGTTGGTGGCAGGCAGGCAGAAGCCGTGAATGGAATATCGCTTATTCACACAAAGGGATGAGTTTCCGGGAAGATGGCGTTGACCGAGTCAGGCCACAACCCCTCGCGGTCAAGCACGCACACAGCCTTCCAGCGCTGCAACTTTCACTCGTCCTCCCTGGCTAGCAAACTAATGTATCCTCGCTCTCAACTACGACTTAAAAAATCATTCGGAGATGTGTCCGGATATGGGAGGGTTCGGATATCACAGGTCCGGATGTGACAGGTTGTACTGTAATAATGAAATAGAATAGAATATAACCCTCTGCTCCAAATCTCGGATAACCAGAGATTGGGACGAGAGTATTATTTATTACAGCCATCACCTGATGCATGTGATTATTACAGTGTTTACAGTGATTCCCTCATGGCCTAATACAAACATCCTTCTCCGTAAGATTAATAAATCGCAACTTAAATTAAAACATAAGGGACAAACCTACAACTAATTTACATTGTATTAAATGATATAAACAATTATCAAGACACTAACAATGGCTATTAATTATATACTAACTTAATCTTATCCTAATTGATACAGAGAGGCTATCCTAGACTTTAACTAAGTTTTATATATAGTTTAGGATACCATCTCCTGTACCCGTATACTTGTTTCACATGCATCTTTGTTGTGTCTCTCATCTGTCGCTTTCCTATCCCACATTCCCCTGATAATAATGAAATACAGTACATTACTGAAATATTGTTTCCAAATTGTTTTCCCACCTCAAAAATCATTTCCCGTCTAGAGCGCTTCCCCGCTCATTACGCGTTTAAACCTTGAACAGCGTAATAACGTTGTTTTACTGTAATTGAAAGATATGTGCACGAGTGTGTCACACTGCGTGGTCTCAAGTAGCCGACAATACGATAGTGAATTACTTCCGCAATGTAGGATTTACCAAGTAATTTGAGCAAGTCGGGCCCTTGGATGAAGGTGTCTCTCTGAAGGGTGCTTGGGTCGTCGGCATGTGCGTTACATGTGATGAATACGTCATCTTGGACGAAAATGTGAAAGTGTATGGGAGATTTCAGATGAAGAAATTTTAGCCTGATGGTTTGAACAAAAACGTCGTTGATTCATCTGGTGAAGAAGGTAGGGGGTGGGGGAACAACTTGAAGCTGAAGAGATGTCGATTCCCTCATCATCGTAGACACTTTATCATCTACGTGAATTTCGTCGGTACTTTGAGAGCAAGTCGACGTAAAGAGAGTTGATTTTGAGTTACTGAAAGTGCTTTTAAAGGGTATGCGAACCTTCACAAACTAGATTATGCAAGACAATCAGATATTTCAAGCTGCATTGCAAAATCACAGTTCATTTACTGTGTAGGGCAAAATATGCCATCACTGTGTACTGTAAACTCGTGAGCTTTAATCTCATTTATGTAAAAGAGAATAATAACGTAGAATTTTGTACAAATTGTAGTCTATAGGTTTCATATTTCATAACCTTGATGCCTCCCTGTCCTGAGCTAACCGTTTCCATCTCTACATAGCTAGCACACCTTACATCCAAGGCAATCTGTTTAACATATTCTAACCTTGGTCTACTCCTACTGTACTTGTCCTCAACCCTTCCTTCCAAAACTAAGTTTACTATTCCCGGGTGTCTTAGTACGTGTCCTACCAACCTATTTCTTCTCTTCATTAGCAGTCGCCAGAAACATTTCTCCTCGCCCACTCGTCTTAATACTTCTCTTATTTGTTACTACATATGCCCATCTGATCTTCATCATTCTCCTGTAACACCACATTTCAAACGCTTCTATTCTCCTCTTTTCTGCTGCTCCAACAGTCCAAGTTTCACTTCCATAGAGTGCCACGCTCCAGACAAAAGCTTTCAAAAATGATTTTCTAATACCTAAATCTATATTTGATGTCAACAGATTTCTTTTCTATAGAAATGCTGTAATTACGAATGGATATTGTTCGAATTTCTGGATATTTAGATTATTCCCGGTCCATTCATCTTCGAATTATCCAAGTTCCACGTTTATTGTAAATCTATGACCCTTTGTTATCATAATCTTTCTATTTGTGCCTGGCAATGCTGAGCCATGCCCTCTCAGGAGCGCTATAGCAACACCATGTTTTGTTTCTTGCTTCATTGTAGAGCCCATCATAATTATTTTGCATCTTTGACGAGAAGCTATGCGAATTTAATACAGGCGAGCAACCGGGAGAACACTGAGCTGTAACATACGGTGTTCCATACACGGAATAATGCACTTTACCATCTTCTTTTGTTTCCACTGCACGAATAACCCAGGACATTTCCCTTGATTTACCGTTTACGTTAGCACTAATCAGGACTTGCTTCCCAAGATAAGGATATACGTAGTTTCATTTTGCGAGCAACCTAAATCGTGTGAGGAAACGAGCTTACAATCTTTGCTCTCCCAGTTACTTCTTATTTCATGTCCCGTCTAGCCATCTCCCGCAAAGAATATTCGCAATATTGTACAATTTATCTACTGCTGTAGGGGCTTTGGTAGCAATTTCCACCCTGTTACAAACGCTCATAACAGAATCCAACTGAGCTAGATCAATACACACGACTCACTTAAATTCCCTTCCAAGTCGGGGTGACCGTAATCATAAAGTCCCAATGAGGGCACTATTGTGTTACGTGAAATTTTACTTGTCGTTGTTTAAATGATTCTAATCCAATGATAACAATAATAATAATAAAACCTTGGGAATTATGGACTACACTGACCGCCACAATAATGTGGCTAAGATCGTGCACATGTAGATGGCTAAACTAAAGCACTAGATGACTCCTCTCTTCCGTATTATAAGTACTAACCAAAAGATGTTTTGGACAATGGAACCCATATATTATACTGGGACAGAGAAATCCGCACTGATAAAACCATCAAAGCCAACCGACCTGATATTCTCCTCCTTGATCGGCAGAAGAGAGAAGCAGTGATAATCTATATATCCGTATCATTCAACCACAACCTTCAAACAGCATATTATGCCCAAAAGGTCAATAAATACACCGAACTGGCCATTGAAGTAAAAAAAAATGTAGAAGCTAAAGTAGGTGTACATCCGGCCTCTTATTCCGTCTGCAAATGGAATTGTACCTTCCTGACTGGTGGACCAACTACAGACTCTAGGAATGGTTCACAAGCTGGGACAGATCCAAAAGTCGGTGATCTTGGACACTTGCTATACAGTGCAACGATTCTCAAATGAAGAATGAACTCTGAAAGTCCTTGACATTACTGTCGACCAAAATATTATGTGCACTCGAGTTTGAAGGTTGTTTGTGAAGTAACCAATAGACCTACATAAAATCCAATAACATCATCATTTTCGTCGATCTATTTTACGTTAGTTCATGTAGGTTTGGAATTTTTAATTTATATTGGAATATTTTTCATCGCAGTTAAAACACAAAAAGTGCCCGTTTTTAAGCGTGTTTCAACCATGCGTCACATTTAAGAATTATTATCTCACAAACCCGTCATCAGATCGAATCCAAATTTTAACACAATATACATTGGAATGTTGTATAACTGGTTTATTAATTTCAAAATTTTGTGTGTTCAAGAACAACAGTTGTTATCATTTTTGTAAGGTAACTTTTTCTCGGCTCGGGGTCGTTGGAAAATGTAGTTCTTGGTTGCGTTGTAATCCTTATACAGTACATCAAAAAGGTATGCTGTATGACTGTGAAATACGTAAATTAATTCACTTATTTTATAAATAAATATAGGTTTGTATTTGTACGGGGAATTAAGACATGGTTCACCAGTTAGCCGCTTCGGTGAAAGCTGTACAGCGTTGCCAAGATGGGCTCCATCACGCGTCATGGCGCGTCTCGCTCGGAAGTGATGCTCCTTATCAGCAACGCTGTACAGCATTTCCCGGAGTGGCTAGCTGGTGAACCATGTCTTAATTCCCCGTACAAATACAGACCGATATAAAATAAGTGAATTAATTTACGTATTTCACAGTCATACAGCATAACGTTTTGATGTATTAGGATTACAACGCAACCAAGAACTACATTTTCCAACGACCCCGAGCCGAGAAAAAGTTACCTTACAAAAATTATAACAACTTTCGTTCTTGAACACACCAAATTTTGAAATTAATACACCAGTTATACAACATTCCAATGTATATTGTGTTAAAATTTGGATTCGATCTGATGACGGGTTTGTGAGATAATAATTCTTAAATGTGACGCATGGTTGAAACACGCTTAAAACCGGGCCCTTTTTGTGTTTCAACCGCGATAAAAAAATATTAAAATATAAATTAAAAATTCCAAACCTACATGAACGAACGTAAAATAGAACGACGAAAATGATGATGTTATTGGATTCTATGTAGGTCTATTGGTTACTTCACAAACAACCTTCAAACTCGAGTACACATAATATTTTGGTCGACAGTAGTCCGTAATTTCAGTCAATATACCATGTAAAATGAACTTATGAATCTGTATAGTAATGACAATGATAGTGTGCGTATGCAAATTACATTTGATGAATACGTCACATTGGACGGAAATGTGGAAATGTCTGGGAAGGTTTCAGATCAAGGCATTTTAGCTTGAAGTTTTGAATAAAAAATGTCCGTGATTTGTCTGGTGAAGAAGGAAGGTGGGATTACGTGCTTGAAGACGAGGGGTATAAACTGTACTGGGATAGACATGTCCTAACACATTAGATAATCTTGGCAAATCGATCACATATCGTCTACCTCAACAAATCGAAACAAAAGGTTTGTTTGATAGACATTGCGGTACCACTAAGCCAAAACCTCAAGACAACTCAGGTGCAAGTATGCACCAATGGCAGAAGAAATCAGAAAGATATGGCCTGGCCAGTTAACTCTGTGAAATTTTTACCACTGGTGTTGTCAGCAATGGGACTTTTGTAGTTCCAAAGGCTTTGGTAACGGTTCCGGAGGAAAAGAAAATGATACGACTGATCACCAGAATGCAGAAAGCAGTGTTGCTAGAATCCGATTGTTTTTATCGCAGTAATTATAAGGCACTTTATCTTGTTCATTGCGTTGCACCACATCCATGGTAAAATGCTAATAATAATAATAATAATAATAATAAGAATATTACAAATAGCGTTCAACATGAAGGAAGCTTCAATCTTCCTACAGATTCTGAGTTCTTAGCCGTAGCTACCTTTATTCTTCATCTCTCTCTCTCTCTCCCAACAGGCTAAGATGTTGAGAGGATCTACGGTAATTGCTGGGAAAGTAGCTACCGCAGTGTGATTGGTCGGAGAGGACGTAACTCATCGCGTACACCCGTCTGTGCTGCTCCAATCTCGCGCCCTATAAACTTGGGGATTAAATACCACACATGTGACCTGGCCACCTTGTAGGCAAAGTTTTATCGAGATCAGGAGTTTGACGCTCACGATGCTCCCTTGTGAGTAGCTAGGCTCTACTCACCTGTTGGACGTGATATTTTTCCTAGCCTGTGTCTAAATGTGCTGTCAAAAAGGCTCGTCTCTAACCGAGATCTCTAGTGGCTTTTAATCCTTACACAAGCATCCATAATTTCTTCATAAAAAGCTTCAGAGTAGCTTGTAGTTGAATAAAAGACTTAATTTGTTGAATTAAGTACAGAAGTACTGTGTAATAATGTAATGGGGAAATGTCACAGAGAACGAAAAATAAAAGAAAACGTAGCAAAATCCCTCTCACGGTGCCAGGATCCGAATTGAGAAACTTCATGTATTTTTCTTGCTGCGTAGAGGAAATGGACCCAAACTTATACCTGGGAATAGGATGATAATTGTTCTTTTAGGGGGCCTAACATCTAGGTTAACAGCCCCAAAGGGTTTGTGTAGTGGCTAGCGTTATTGGCTGTCTCCGTGGAGGCCCGGTTTCGATTCCCGGCTGTGACAGGAAATTTAATTCTGGTCTGAGGGCTGGAACGGGGTACACTCAACCTCGTGAGGCAAAAATGAAAAGAGGCGGGTTTGTTTCCCACCTCAACCATCCTGGAAGTGAGTTTCCGTGTTTTCTCACTTCTACTCCAGGTGAATGCCGGGATGGTTCCTAACTTAAGGCCAGGGTCGGCTCCTCCCCAATCCTCATATGAATTACAAATACACACAAAAATATAGCCATCACAATAACAAAGGTCATCAGACAAATTCCACACACACACACCCAAGTACACGGGGCTACAAGACCACAATGTTGCAAAGCCCCTAAATGAATCAACAACAACAACAACAACCTAATGGTTTGGGTTATCACGAAAATGATAGTGAAATGAATAAGTACAATTAAAACTAACTACTGACTTACGTACTGTAGGTTTACTAGACGACCAGGCCTGACATGTGTGGAGGGGCAAACGGGGCTGTAGCCGGGCCCAGGACGGGTGATGATGCCAGAGTAGAAAATTGAACTCAACGTATTTTCAAAATAATCTTGAAATTTTCTTATAAGGCTGCATTATTTAATGTGAATAGTCTGCAAAACATTATAAAGAGAACATAATTCATTATATTATACAGCCTTCGCTATAAAACGGAGCCTCGCAGGGCCGTGTGACAGGTGGAGAGTGACTAATCACCGCCAGGTGACTAGCATTTGCCGATTACAAAAGAGCGGGACGGGAAGGCCCGAATGCTGTCATTGCATTTATTACATACGGAGCTGGCTAGTTGAGAGAAAAACGACTTGTGGTGAAGTATTGTAGGCTATCTCGTATCCCGTGAACATGGTTAGGTATGGAACAAAACTTCGAATTTTCATAGTGAAAACATATCTTCTCAAGAAGAAAAAATGTGTTCGTAAGTTTCAGCAGCGTGCGATTTTCAGTTGTTGAAGAATCTCAAACAAAATGTGTACAGAAACAATCCCCGTACTATGGCGGCTCTCGAAAACGAAATAACTGCACTGTTACGAAATATCAGTGAGGATGATTTACAGTGAGTGTACCAAAATTTCCTACGTTGGTGCAATGTGTGTTTAGAAAATGAAGGCCAGCGTTTCCAGCAACTACTCTGAAATTCATGTAAGTAATGATAATTATTAAATACGTTAAACAGTGTTAATTTGTTGAACTACAGTAGTTGGGCGCTACGCTGCTGATAATATCAATTCCTTGCTTGACAGGCGGCTAGCAACAGTGCCCTGAATGTCACACGGCGCATGCGAAGTTCCGTTCTGTAGAGAAGGCTTTTACTGTATAATAATCATTATGTTTCCTGTTTCTTTGCCAGGGTTGTTAATTTATTTTAAAACTGAAATTAAAAAGTTGTTACAGGGTGGGAAGTTTGACAATCTGACTACGTCGTATGGTTCTGACAGGTGTCTCACTTGTGTTCGTTTTAAACATAAACGTTCAGATACAGTAAATACGACTTTAAAATGCACACTGATCAAAATCAAGAAGGAAAATAAAACAACTGTTGAGACAATAAAAGAGCTTTGAATAACAATAAATAGGTAAATTCACCGAGTCCAAGATAGCGGGATTGAATCCCGGCGCCGTCAGTTGGCATTTGAGGGTGTGCAAATGCGAGGGAGCCGTGTCAGTAGATCTACTGGCACGTTAAATATCCCCTTCGGGGCAAAATTCCGGCACCCCGGCGTCTCTAAGAGCCGCAGTAGTTAAAAGGGACGTAAAACCTGTAACATTATTACACAATAGGTAAATTCATATTTAACTGGATATACAGGGTCATTATCTATGTGCGCCCCGATAAACACGGCAAGCTAAGCCGGCTGTGACTGGCGCAGATCGCGGGCGCGCGTACCCGCTTCAGCCGGTGGTTGGCGCGCACTTTCACACTTTTACCAAACATGTTCAATAATGTGTACTTACAGTTCTCATAGGCGATGCTGAAAATGTCCTCCCTCTCTTGTAACACACACCTGACATCTTCTGATGAAAGAATATCTGTCAACTTTTTATTATTTACGAAGCCTGTTTCCTTGAATCGTTTAGCTAGCCTCCTAATTATATTGGCATTAGGCACAGGTCTTCCTGGAAACTTGATTCGAAATTTTCGTCTCGTTTCAGAACTAGATTTTTCTGCTTTTCATATACGAATTATGGATATACACACGTTCGCGCAATGTGAATTGGTGTCTAGGCATGACCAACAATCACAGTAATCACAATACTCACTAAACGTGCAACACTAACGTCTAAGCTTTGCAAATACACGTCCATATGAATGACAAAACACGTGTGAACTAACGATATGAGTCAGCGGAGCGCGCAAACCACCGGCTGAACTGCGGACGCGATCTGCGCCAGTCACAGCCGGTTTAGTGGTTAGCTTTCTGTGTTTATCGGGGCGCACATTGATAATGACCCTGTACATACTGAATTATACCGCCATTTTTATTGGGGGGCGAGGGGAGGACAGAAGGACCCGGAAAGATGTAGAGCCATGTAAGGCAGATAGGAAAGGGAAAGAAGAGAGGGTCAACCCCAACGCCAATGGAAAAATGGGAAAATGAACTCAGCTCAGGAATCCACCGGGGTCGCAAGCTCACCAGCTGTGAACACTGTCCTTCCATGAGTACCGATCCCCATGAATTCCGATTCCCACCAGTTCCAAATTCTCTAGCGGATTAGCTATCTGCCAATTACACTGCCTGAGCGAGTCCAATCAGTTCCGAACACTACCTGAGCGAGTTCCAGCTTAAGTTTTCTACGGCAAAATTGTATTAATTTGTTTATTACTGAAACAAATAAGGTCCATTGTTAGCGCCAGCCGGGAGTACGTTCCCTCTTTAATGAATTGGCTCCCTTAACAGAAGGGGAGGGGGTAAGCATGGAAGGGTAGCTCCCATAAGCAGCTTTCGCCTTGTCAGTATCTGTATCAGCATGTGCCTTCGTCAGAATAATCAGTTTTGAGTTATATTTACAAAGTTCTTAAAATAGTATCAACATGTCGCTTCGTCTTTGAACTGTGTTTTATCTTATTTACAAGTCACTTAGTAATCACCACGTAGCTTCGTCAAATTGATCTATTAACTGAATTATTCTTCTCTTTATACTCGAATCAATATGAACAGCAAAAGAAACATGTCTTAAAAATACTGTTAAAACACCGGTCTCTTCAAACTGTTGAATTGCTCTTAGGATTCTGTCATCCATTGCAACATATTTTCTTTTCCTTTTCGTGGCTTGCAAATTCAACTCTGCCCGCATAATTTTTTCGTCTGGATTTTGAGACTCCTTCTTCAAACACAACACCAAGTCTCTTACACGAGGATGTGGTTTTCCGCATTTCAAATTCAGCGTATGGTTCCAACCTTCTACAGAGTTATTCGTTCTACGCCTCTTCCCATGGAAATTCCACATTTCAATCGGAATATGCACGTTTTCAAGTCATTGATCGACAAAGTAATCAAAAAACTCGATTAACTTTTCATTGTCCGGGGCCGTGGTATGAATGTGTAGCCAACCGTCTTCTACTTTTTCTGGTTTGAGAAATGTAAGTGCAGCACACTGCCTGATGGTGGTTCTGATTTCCTGGCTAGTTTTATACATACCCGAAAGCTCAATTTCTTGCACTTTTCTCAAAATACATTGGTTTAAGTGAAAAAAAAAACAGCCTTGCACTTGGACTCTAGAAAATACTTCTTCTATCGCTTTGATAGCTCCAACCTCAAAATCCATGTTTACTATTATTAGCCGGTCAAACCTCAGAACTGACAGCTGGGTTTTCCAGAGACATTCGGAACTAGTGGAACTCATTAGCTTATTTACTCAGGCATGAATACGCGTTCAGAACTCGTGGGACGTTTATCCCAAGGATCATGTAAGTATAAGAGATTCGTCACTTTTGGTTATAGAATTTCCGAGAGAGAACACCGCCTGAGGCTATGGATTGTACTGGCAAGTCTGGCAACATAAAAAGTAAAAAACCATATGAATGTAGCCTTTATTACACTTAAATGAACAGTATGTTCTGCGATGAGTTATTGATTATTGATGAAAATAACTGCGCCTTTCGCTAGGCGCTGAAATATACGTCCAGATAAGAAGATAATACATTTTGTTATACATCAATGTTGGCAATAGATTTGTCACGAAGGACACAGTTATGCCGTTCTAGAGCTTAATTCACCTCTAGGCTAATTAAAAATGCTCTCGTACTCTACAGAATTGTTGGGATATTCGATGAATATAAAGAAAACTGTCCAAATGCACACACTACATTGCCATAACCTCACTTTTGGCCTAGCATGCCGGCTGCCACCCACCCCTCCCCGTAACCCTAAACCACAAATTGTATTGCAATGCAAAGGAGAATGGGTAAGAAAACAAACAAGAGATGAAATGCACACATTTATTCTCTATATATTTTTATTCGAGAGTAGTCCATATTGCCCACTAGTTTTACACATGGTCAACACAAGGAAGATGAAAATTGCCGTATTGTTCTTACTATAATTCTTACATCCCGGTGCTTGGCAATTTTTCCTCCCTTGCAGTGGCATGATTGACTCTCAATTCAAATAAACAATCAAAATACTGAACAAATCAAAACAACCACGAGGAAAATCAATCAAAACAGACTATTCCCGCTTTCGCCAGTCGGTTTGATGTGAACGTTCATGAGTGCCAACTACGGAACCTTAGTGCTAAAATTAATTCTTCATTGGTTGGCAGAACATCCAGTACAGGGCCTTACTCCGACCCACGCGCTCCCTATTAACTATCATCCCCCTGGTTTATCCTAAGAAATTTGTTTTCGGAACTCATGGGAATGGAACTCGTGTGAAGCACTATCCAGGGCGCACCATAAGTGGTGGGGCTACACGTTTTTGAAAGGAACGGAAAATACATCCGCAATATTTAGTTAGTATACCTGCATTAGTAGACCTAGTGACAAAAACAGCATGACGTAGCAACTGTTGACTATTAATTTTATGAATCTCTACTTGTATAAAACAAAGTCCCCGATTCTTGGATGTCACGGGTAATCTCGAGAACCGCTGGGTGGATTTTGACGCGGTTTTCACCATTCTGTAAAGGATATCTCGAGGAAGGTTTATGTAGAAAATAATTTATTTATGATCAAAGGAAGCCAAGCAGTGAAGTTTTTAGTGAAAACGTCGAATAAGAAACCTGGCGTCCGTGCTATATTTAAGCTTACGCTGGGCAAACCATTAAAAATATCAATATACTATGAGGGTAAGAATTATTCACCATGAAAAGTTCTACCAAAACGTCCTTGAGAGCATATATCTATCTTCAATACATCGCCCGCTATAAGTGTTTTTAGATTGGACGGAAGGGGGATTTGTGTTTCATGCACCTCGCCATTCTTAAATTACGTTTGACAAGAATTCGTTGCACATGCATCTCCATGATAATATAATTAATAGTCCAGTCAGTGATCTTAACCCATCATGCCGAGACGTAAAACGAATATAGGTCGTAGTTCATTGACATTGAAAAAAAATGCGCTTATCACGTAATGCATTCATTACTGTTCCCGGGAGAACCCCATTTTTCATGTATTTATTTATTTATTTGTTGACGGTATACAACAGGGCTCAGTGTACTCTCCAATAACAGTGCACCTACACAGTAAAATACATTTCCTGATATGTCTACATTAATTATTATCATCTTAATGTAATTCTTAAAACTAGGAAGTTCACACAGATCAAAATGCATAGTAGCAAAAAGCTTAATCTAAAGATAATATAAAAACTAAATCTAAATTTCATCTAATGCCAAATATCAAAACAGGTTTTGAAATTATTACATAGGCTAGTAAACTGAAAGGTAACATTAATAACTCGGGAACAGGCCTTCCACATATTTACATTGTTGATTCTGTTTTGTGTGATAATTTTATTTAAAGTATGAAATAGAGTGACTAGATTATAATTTCAAAGAACGGTCTAATTGAGAGACGGAAACCTAGTTTCCAGTTTACACGAACCGCATCGTAGTAAATACTACAAAGCCTCCATACAGGTGAATTGTTATGTGAATTAGTATTGGTTATATCATTTTTGAATGTTATGGTTGACCTTGTAGTTAAGCGAGGGATGTTGAAATTAAGGAGCGATAGGAAAAATGAATTATCAATTTGACCGTTAACAACTTTATAAAGGAATTTCATATCATTCACTTGCCTTCGAGACTCCAAACTAGTCATGCCGAAATTCAACAAAAGTTCACCGTAGGGTACCATGTGTGGGTAATTGCCCGTTATTTTGAGGTGTAAATATCTGAGGAATTTCTTTTGAACTTGCTCAATGGACTTAATGAATGTTTTCTGCCAGGGACTCCATACTTGGCTGGCGTACTCGAGTAATCTCGAATTAATTTTTATCTCCGAATGCACCTCAAGATATCAAAGTTGGACTGTGAATGTTCTACGACACCCATATCGAAGGATGTGAGAAATGCATTGTGCCTCAGACAACATTGCGCTAAAGGGTAGTGATGGACATGACACAAATTACGGAACCTGTCTTTTCTGGGCCAATGTTGGAGAGAGAGAAATCTCTTTCCACGCTGGTCAATAGCACGTTCACAGGCTTTCAGCTGTCTCACTGAGCCACGTTGGTAGGGGAACTTTATTATTATTATCAGATGGTCATGTTAATTTACCGAGTTCGGTAATGAAGACCCCATTGTAACGATGCCCTGCAAGACAGAAGTCGAGCATTGCAATTTGTTGGAGGGTTGCATCGGTAGTCACGCAAGGCCAGAACACGCGAACCATTGATTGTGATAAGAGCAATATAGAACAACTAGCCTTAATGAGCACAATACAATGTTGAGTTGGTGTGGGGGTGAGAAGGCTAAATTAAACATACCCTAAGTGGTGAGAGGGTGAGAGAAGCATGCAGTATAGAGTTGAAGACGGTCCTTCATACACCAAACAGATTTTGAAAGTTGTAAGGGGCTTGGACATCTTGGCCATCAGCCCCGTGTAGTTGGGTGTGTGTTAATCATGCATGATAGCCTGCATTTTAATGATGACTGTAGTAGTGTACGTAACCGTATTGGCGACAGGAGAAGGTCAGTGCCACTAGACTGGAAGTAAGGTACTGCACAGGCATTCGCCTAGAGGGAGCGTAGTAAATTCTGGGGAAAAGCCACTCTCAGGATAGCTGCCGTCAGCGCGAAAATTTGAACCTGCAATCTCCGGGCATGTTGTAGCTGCCCTCGCGGCCGTGGTGCACGATTTAACGAGCACGGCTATGACGTAGGCACATTTTTAGCTTATTTTCATTTTATGAATAAATAGGCTTATGAGATCCCTTTTGTCCGCGCGCGCGCGCGTGTGTGTGTGTGTGTGTATGTATGTGTGTCTGTGTGATGTGTGTGCCCTCCCCCTCCTGATAACTTCTAAACGGCTGGAGCGATTTCAATGAAACTCGGTAAGGTCATAGCACCATTTCGGACAACCCCGACCGTGCCCTTTAAATTTTACTACGATTCATCAATTCAACATGGCGGCTGTGCGAAATATTTAACCAGCATTCAATATCTCCGTAACTATTACCGATATCATCCTGCAATTTTGTACGGTGATAAAGAGCACTACTAGAAGTTCACCTATGGAACTTTCAAAAACCTGGTAACTCTTAAACCAACATGGTGGCCAAGCGAATGTGCGACTTTTAAATAGACTTTTCTCGCGATTTAACCACCCAAACGCAATGACACTTGGTACAGAAAATGTTTATACACATTGTAATGCACTGGCATTTAATTTAGTTCAATTGTTTACATAACCTCAAGATGGCGGCTGTGCGGAAATATTTCACTGGCATTCTTTATCTCCGAAACTATTACTGATATCACCCTGAACTTTGCACGATGATAAAGGGCACTACTGCACGTTTATCTATGTAACTTTCAAAAACCTGTAAAGCACAAAACGAACATGGTGGCTAAGCAAAGTTGACACGCTTTAATAGATTTTTCTCGCGATTTAACCATCTGACCGCAGTGAAATATGAAATATGATTATACATATTGTAATGCACTGGCATCTAATTTAGTTCAATTGTTTATATAAACTCAAGGTGGCGGCTGTGTGAAATTTTAAAATCAAGTTTTTAATTCTTGCGCCGTAATCATGTGAAAGTTTGTATAATGAAGCTACACAATCATTTTCCTTTAATGGTACATAACTCCATGGCTTATACATATAACAATCCAAAATGGCAACCATCCGAAATATTTAGACGGTTCTCAATAGCTATGAATCTTTTACGGCAATCAAACTGAACTTTTTATGTTCATAGAGGCTATAAACACACGTTCACCTATAGGACTTTCAATAACGTGGTGAGCTCAAATCCAACATGGCGGTGACGCGAAGTATATATATTTAAATGGACGTTTCTCGCGATTTAACCATCCGAGTACAGTGAAACTTGGTACGGTAAATGCTTATACAAATGTTAATCCACAGGCATCTAATTTATTTCAATTGTTTCCATAACAACAAGATGGCAGCTGTGTGAAATTTTAAAATCTCGTTTTTACGTCTTGTGTCCTAATCATGCGATTGAAGTTTGAATACTAAACGTACACAATAATCCTCATGTAATAACACATAACTCTAAGACCTACATATATAAAAATCCAACTTGGCGACCATCCGAAATATCAGACGGTTCTCAATATCTACGAATCTATTAGAGCAATCAAACTGAAATTCTGTACGTTGATAGAGGCAATTAACGTAAGTAGGATATATGAAAATAGGCTTTAGTTCTTCACGGAACTACTTGTTAAACGACACTTTAGTAAATACTTGAACCACCTCGTGGTGTAGCGGCTAGTATTCTTGGCTGTCGCCTCGCATGTCCAGGTTCGGTTCCCGGCTCTGCCAAGAAATTTAACTCTGGTCTGAGGGCTGGAACGAGGAATACTCTGCCTCGTGAGGCAAAGCTGAGAAGAGTCAGGTTCGATTACCACCTTGGCCATCCTAAAACTTGTTTTCCGTGGTTTTCTACTTCTACTCCAGGCAAATGCCGGATAGTTCTTACCTCAAGACCACGGCCACCTCCAACCGAATCCTCGCATCAATTACAAATACACACACTTATACTGACACTACAGTAACACAGGTTATCATATTATACATACATTTTCGTTTGAGGCTGTTTTGCCTTTCAGCGTCCTGTCTAGTTTGCAAGCTTCTGTTTGTGAACAAGTCGCTTCCATGATCCCCTATTATCAGTTAGCACTGTGCTCACCTCTGCTTCTCTACACCTCTCACTTTGAAATCGTTCAACACTGAAACTAACCATCGCCTCCAAGGTCTGCCTCTGCTTCTCTTACAGCCGAACTCATTAACCTCTTAGGTAATCTCTCCTCCCCCATTCTCTTCACATGACCCCACCATCTGAGTCGGTTCACACGAATAGCTTCCTTTAGGGTATTCATTTCTAACTAAGCCTTTATCTCTTCATTACGAGTACCTTCCTGCCATTGTTCCCATCCATTTGTCGCTGAAATAATTCGTGCTACCCTCATATCAGTTACCTCTAGTTATGTATCAAATATCCTGAATGTACCCAGCTCTCACTTCCATACAGCAAGGTCGGTCTGAATACTGACCGATGTAGGGAAAGTTTCGTCGATACACTAACTTCTTTCTTGCAGAATACTGTAGATCGCTACTGAGAACTCGCTTCATTGGCTTTTCTACACCTCGACTCTATTTCGTTTACCCATATTACCATCGTGAGAGAATACACAGCACAAGTTTATATACAAACGACTACACGTGGCTCGAATGACCATAAATGAAACAACAAGAACAACAACATAGCAAATATACTGTGAACGTTAGCAATTTCTGAAAGTCACATTCAAACGTACACTATGGCTTTCTTGTTTCGTATATTGGTAAGTGTAGTCCGAAAATAATTTAATCACCTTGTTTTCTTTCGTTGTTGTTAATGATGTTTTTGCGTCATTTGGGGACTTCAGACATCGTGGTGACCAACCTCATAGCCTCATTTATTCCACCACCTCATAAACTTCTAATGAATGACTTACGATTACATGTTTTTGAGTACGAATACCAAGACAAAGCGAGGGAAGACTAGCTCAACAAACTAGATAATAAAATGACACAGAGAGTACACGCAAACGACTAATTTGCAGTTTAGTCTATAACACATGTCATATTTTGACACATTCAGTAATCGTAACCGGGTTGCAATAAAGTCTTTGTTGCCAATTGATGTAGTTATTTACCAGTCCACCACGTTGCATAGTGGCTAGCACTCTTGGCTGTCCCCGTGGAGGCCCGGGTTCGATTCCCGGCTCTGCCAATAAATTTAATTCTGGTCTGAGGGATGGAACGAGCGGGGAACACTCAGCCTCGTGAAGGAAAACCGAGAAGCGGCGGGTTTGGTTCCCACCTCAGCCATCCTAGAAGTGGTTTTCCGTGGTTTCCCACTTCTACTCCAGGTGAATGCCGGAATGGTTCCTAAATTAAGGCCACGTTCACCTCCTTCCCAATCCTCATCTGAGTTACAAATACACACACTAATACATCCATCACAATAACGCAGGTTATCAATCAAATTACACACACACAAGTACACGGGGCTACATGATCACGATGTCGCAATGCCCCAAAATTAATCAACAACAAGAGCTGTTATTTACCATAAATAGGACCTCGAAAAATTACAGTAAGTAGAAGTCAAAACAATTACTTCATTATTTAAGAAGCATAATCTATCAACAAAAATATCAGATGAAATGAAGTATGAAGACTCAATGTTGTCCACAAAATTCTTGAAGAACAGAAATAAGTAATAACACATATAGTATAAATCTCTGAGAAATAGCCTATCGTCATTTAGGATGGAGACTACCTCGAACGAATGATGATTGACGCATTCGACCTGCCACTTGTCAAAACGCAGGTTGGAAATTATAAAAATAATAATGTCCATCAAGAAATAGACACGAAAAATACAGAGGTGTAAATGTTATCTCTCATGATTTCCATACGTCCGCTCTTCCATCTTCTGACATGTTGGCAATATGGGCAAGGATTGCGCAGTCACTGATCGGCTGGGCAAGGCTTACCTAGGAAACTGATTTGGACAGCAGGCTAAGCATCCCCTAAATCCATGCCCTTTCCCAGCTTTGAACAGGACATCTAAGCCTTTATAGCTCGCATCATTATTAATGCAATAATGCCCTGGTCACAAATTCAGAAATCGGACATTTTACTCCGATTATTGCTCGTGAGGTATCAACAAAACGAGGCAGATGAGTTCATCAATACTTCCGACGCAGAGCTGTCAGCTTTGATCTCTGTTGGTAGAGCAATTTTCACGTGAATCTGCAGTCACCTCACTCTGATTCAAGTAGTAGGCTAAATCATATTATTAAGGGGACTGAATGACCTTCAAAGAGTGTCTATGATATATTATGAACACTTTTCGGACCAAAATCACATAGATATCTTTGAAAAATGTCACCACTGCAATTTCGACAGACATAATGTTTAGACTACTTTTATCTTTTCAAGAATATGCTCGTGCTTCTACTAACTTCATACGAAAATAATAGGAATTTCGTTTTCTGTATAGAGCTTATCCACAATTTTAAAATTATGTATCACGCCCTAAAGTAGCATCTATGTCTGAAAGTATGGGTGAAAATATTTACAATATATACACTTAATTAGTTGCAGTATAAGTTAAGATAATGGAACTCGTCAATATTTGTTAAATGTAGTATATGTGATGTTTTGTTAAGATACTTCAAGACGTAGATTTTATAGCCTATGTGTAATGGATCTGATGATGATTGCTTGACGATCGAAACTGGTCATCCGAGTGTATTTATTAATCTCATGTAATTTTTTTCATGATTAGGGAATAACCCATCTCATTTAGGTTCAATCGTGTTGACCGACTGAAAAGCATCAAACTTTTGTTTACTAAGGCAACACTGAAAATGGCTTCAAACACCATAATATCCTTTGATATTCAACGATACCAAATTTCAGTCCCCTCGTTATTGCGGGAGTGGGAAAATTAGTGTGTGCGTGTGTAAGCGGATGAGTGGGAGATCTTTGTTTTATGTACCGGTACTGTGCAGAGATTTTCGGTGTTGGCACGTTTTTGTGAGATAAGAAATAGTTGCTATGACTTATCCCTTGTATTTGAAAGAAAGTTGGCGTTTTAGAATATTTTGCTTTAAAGTAAGTCATTGCCGGCGATTAAGACTTCTAATTACATAAAGTAGTGCTCCTCAGTTACTTCTCCCGCCATGTCACGACCACTAACTTCACAACGTTTCCACATTACACGTTAACATCCTCCAGAGGATCCAGACGAGTGTCCAATATATACTGTAGTGCATTTAAAAAAAGAAAATACGTCAAAAGCTTCTTGAGAGAGTTTACTGTAATAGCCCACCAACTTAGCCGGAATGTTCAAAACACGTGCTTTAACGGACACAGAGCTAAGGTATTTTCGCCCTGGAGGTCCAGGTTCGATTCCCGGCTCTGCCAAGAAATGTAATTCTTGTCTGAGGGTTGGAACGGGACACACTCAGTCTCGTGAGGCAAAACTAACAAGAGGTGGGCTCGATCCCCATCTTAGTCATCTTGGAGGTGGCTTTCAGTGGTTTCCCCACTTCTGCTCCAGGAAAATGCCGGGGGGGGGGGGGGGGGGTTCCTAACTTAAAGTCACGGCTGCCTCCATTTTTTATTCCCGTCTTAGTCATCGTGGAGGTGGTTTTCCGTGGTTTCCCACTTCTACCTCAGCGAAATGCAGGGTGATTCCTAACTTAAGGCCACAGCCGCCTCCTTCCCAATCCTCAAATGAATTACAAATACACACACCAATACAGCCATTACTATAACACAGGTTATCAGACAAATTTCACACACAACCAAGTTCACGGGTGCTACATGACCATGATGTCCCAAAGCTCTTAAATCAATCAACAAAACAACATCTACTTGAAAATAAGCATGGGTAACCTCTGAAATCTCCACTATCATTTCATCTGTCATTCATTTAATCATTGCCCCAGAGGAGTGCGACAGGCTTCGGCAGCCGTCACAGTTCATATCCTCGCCGCTAGATGGCGGTTTCATTCACTCCATTCCTGACCCGGTCGAAGACTGGAAGCAGGATGTGGATTTTCAACCACTGAACACAACGCGTAGCCTAACCACTCAAGCGAGAGTATGGATTGATGAAAGCAATGAGTCACACGGGTACAAGTACGACACCCACCTCTGGTGGCAGTTAAAGGAAACAAGCGAGGTTGGGCACACGAACACAGGCTTCACATGTTATAGCAGGCGTTTTCAACCTTCTTGAGACTGAGAGCACCACGTTCATGCCATACCAAGTACCCGAGCACCAGTATATCCAATATAATAATAATAATAATAATAATAATAATAATAATAATAATAATAAAAGTAATAATGCAACAAACATGCTCCTTTCTTTCCTTGGCCTATATCTCTTTCTCCCTCTGAAGTACTGAGATAGCTAGGGATTCACCGCTCACCAGGCATGCTGCAACTGCTTGCCTGACTCATGCAGATAAGACACTTTTACGTGTGGGCAGTCGAGTCGAATCATCATCTTTCATGTTAATATTTTCTTATTGTAGATTGAACATTCGATTACACAATATGATAAAATTTCTGACAGTCAAAACACTATTATTCTGGTTCGTGCAGCAGAATTTGAATTGAAGAATGGATCTCAGGGGAGCCTGTGCTCGTGAGCACTTTTTGACCTGTATGCCAAGAGCACCAAATGTCATATAAGAGCACCGTGGTACTCGCGAGCACCAAGTTGAGAACGCCTGCGTTAGGGTCTAATTGTGAGAGAGGACAATGCGTCTACACACACATTCACTAATTATGGGAGCACTCACTCTATTTAGCAACGACTGGTCTGTCATTAACTTGTTATTACTTTATAGTTCGTGAGCTAAAATAAAATGGAAGGGGAATACAATAGTGAAAATATAGGAAAAGCCATGACATTGGCATACAGGTAGACTTACGAGAGCCTGGAGATGAAAATAATATTTTGAATTCCTGGAAATGTCTTAGAAAACAAATTTAAACTGACCCGGCTGGCCTTAAAATTTTGTATACTATTTATATGTACCAACAAGCCTCCGTGGCTTAGGCGGTAGCACGCCCGGCCTCTCACCGCTGGGTCCGTGGTTCAAACCCCGGTCACTCCATGTGAGATCTGTGCTTGACGAAACGGAGGCAGACAGGTTTTTCTCCGGGTACTCCGGTTTTCCCTGTCAAAATTTTATTCCAGCAACACTCTCCACTATCGTTTAATTTCATCTGCCATTCATTTAATCATTGCCCCAGAGGAGTGCGTCAGGCCTCGGCAGCCGGCACAGTCCATATCCTCGCCGCTAGATGGCGGCTTCATACATTCCATTCCTGACCCGGTCGGAGACTGGAAGCAGGCTGTGGATTTTTATTTTCATTTATATGTACCAGCAAACAACATGGCGAGTGAAATTATTTCCAGCCATGTAAGCTTTGAAATTAATAATAGGCGAACAAGTTTTCATCCTGAAAACATAAATGATCAACTTTCTTCTTGGTACTGCAATTCAGAAAATGAGATATTTCTGAGGAATTGAGCTACAAAAAATGAATTTACAAGTGCGAACTCTCAGTGAAACTACAAATGTTAATGGGAACAGAACTATGAACACGTTATACAAGATGCTTCTCTAGTTATTGTCCACTCTGCATAAAATTGGATCTATCATGTTGTGAGAATTTTCCCAAAGACGAACAAAATAAACGATAAATCCCTAAAATTTAGTGACTATACAAGGTTAGAAACAATAGTCCTTAACTTCGAGCCCACACAGAAAAGAAAAACTACGCAAATTTAAGTTGTATAGGTGAAGATGAAGTACGTTTAAAATATGATCAATTTTATTTGTGTTGTGGCATTTGGAATCACTATATTTATGAAAAACGTAGGAATGGATAATATGCTACCAATTTTTGAGTTGATATTTTAATTTCAATTAATAATAATGAGAATAATAATTACGACGCCATTTTGACAGTCATACAGTATGTTTCCATGTTAAAATATGAAACAATGCACTGTGAATGAACAAGATAACTCAACACAGCAATAGAGTGTAGGTTGTCATGAACAGAGGCACAAAATGCCCACAAACACGTAAACAGGTGAACATGTATCTATTATATACTCATATGGAATCGTACTTGTGCCAATAGGCTATGTTCCTCAATAATATCGAATTCTGTGTCCAAATAATATTAAGGTGATATTACATTCAGTTATCAGTGGGAATTTAGAGCATCAATGGACATTACTAGATATGCCTGTAATGTTGGTAAAACGTATTACATACCACAGGAAGCATTGGAATCACATAAAGCTTCGCAGGTCTGTCTGTCCCCCAAGAGCTTTTAATGAGCAATACTAGCAATGGTACCACTTATTAGACTAATGACAGTTGGTATCACTGGAAGAAAATGTACATGAAACGTGTATTGGTGGTGAATAGTTTCTTCATATTAACTTACGTTAAAATGGTTTAGTCTTTTAGGAGATTGACAGCAGCGATGTTCACGAAAATTCTAAAATTAGGATATCCAAAAGCAATACTACTGCAATTAAAATTTAGTTTAAATTGGAACAGCCATTCAGATGTTAAAACGGGGGACACACAGACAAACCCACATCACCTCGAGACTGATATCATAATCCTCCTCTCGACGCCTTCTGAGATCCCGGTGTACGTATTGATACTCTGGACCCAGAGGCCCTAATTTCGATTCCCAGCTCTGCCAAGAAATGTAATTCTGGTATGAGAATTGGAAAGGGGCAGACTCAGCCTCGTGTGGAAAAACTGCGAAGAAATTAGTTCGATTCTCACCTAAGCTGTCCTGGAAGTGGTTTTCTGTGGTTTCCCACGTCTACTCCAGACAAATGCGGGGATGGTTCCGAACTTCTTAAGGCCACGACCACCTCCTTCCAAATACTATCGTCAATTTCAAATATACACACCACTACAGTCAACAAAATGACATACGTTATCAGACATATTCCACACAGGGCTGAATAACCACGATGTCGTAAATCCCGTAAATGAAACAATAATCATAATCCTCGTTGTTACTCGTTTTTAAAGAAGAAAGTACGCTAAAACTTTTTTTCTTTTGGTAAATAGAGGTAACTTATTCCACTGTTGTAAAAATATAGTGATGTATTAGTTTAACTAATACTGCAACTAAATAAGTGTACATATTTTTTAAGAGCGTTAACATCCTTCAGTATGCCTTCCTTCGGAGGGGAAGTAAAGCCGGCGGGCCGATGTCGCAGATTTATGGCATGTAAAAGAACCTACCACTACAATTGGTAGTATGTAGCCAAAATGTGTAAGTTATATGGTTAGAAATGCTCTATCAAGTCCCAACGTTCACCGTTGGGTGTCAGTAACATTGGCGTCTGCCAAAGTTGGAACTACTAAAAATTGAATTTCTTGGGAGGCCTATGGGCGTTCAATTGAAACGCCCTGCTATGGCCATTGGATGCAATTCAAATATAATAATATCATAAATACTATGCAAGCCTCTGTGGCTTAGGCGGCAGCACGCCGGCCTCTCACCGCTGGGTCCGTGGTTCAAATCCCGGTCACTCCATGTGAGATCTGTGCTGGACAAAACGGAGGCAGACAGGTTTTCTCCGGGTACTCCGGGTTTCCCTGTCAAAATTTCATTCCAGCAACACTCTCCACTATCATTTCATTTCATCTGTCATTCATTTAATCATTGCCCCATATGAGTGCGTCAGACCTCGGCAGCCGGCATAGTTCATATCCTCGCCGCTAGATGGGGGTTCATTCATTCCATTCCTGACCCGGTCGGAGACTGGAAGCAGGCTGTGGATTTTCATTTTTCATTTCATAAATACTATCACCCATATTTGTAGACATAGACTTAATAACCTGTGTAATAGATCAGCCGGCCCCGTGGTGTTTGGGTAGCGTGCCTGCCTCACACTCTGAGGATCTGGGTTCGATTCCCGGCTCCGTCAGGAATTTAAGAATCTGACGTGAGGTCTGGAACGGGATGCACTCAGCTTCATGAGGACAATTGAGTAGCCTAGTTGTCTGACAGTGAGGCAGTGCCCAGGTCATGGAGACCAAAATAAACGGCCGAAGGGATCCGACGCGCTGACCACGCGTCAACCCATAATCTGCAGGCCAAATGGCTGGGCAGCGGTCGCTTGGTAGGCCTAGGCCCTTCATGGGCTGTAGTGCCACGGGGGGGGTTGGTTTTTAAGTGTAATGGATCTGATGATGATCGCTTGATCGAAACTGGTCATCCAAGTGTATTTATTAATCTCATGTAAATTTATTTCAGGATTAAGGAACCACTCATTACAATTGGGTAAAATCGTGTTGACCGACTGAAAAACGTTAAATTTATAATCGCTCTCACTCCCTTAATGCTATCCACTATTGTACGTCCTCCTCCTCCTCTCCACGTATAATATTTAGGTGACGTTGCTGGTAACAACTGGAAGGTTGCCGTGTGCCATCAATTATTGTAAAGCACTGTATTACATAATAAAACAAAGCTAACGCCGTTAGACAAAGCGATAGAGTCAGTCAGAAGGTGTGCCCTCTACATCCGGAAATATTTAATGAGAACGATTTGTTGACTACGGAGAACTTGGGACGGCAAAAAACAACTGCGGCCAGAACCCTGGCAGCGGCAGTGACTGAGAAGCAATGTTGCCAACAGTGCAAGGAAGAAGGGAGAAAGGCTGTTCAGAGACGTCAACTTCCTTCAAATATTGAGAGGGAGGGAGGTAGGTGCAGGACTAGGAAATATTGGTAATATTATTTATAATCATTACAAGGTATTTATGATGTTTGAGTCCACTTCATTGTCTGAGTGACTAGGATTCTTGGCCTACACCCCTTAGGCCTGGGTTCGATTCACGGCTCTTCCAAGAAATTCAATTCTGGTCTAAGGGCTGGAAAGGGGTACACTCAGGCTTGTGAGGCAAAACTGAGAAGAGGTGGTTTCGATTCCCATCTCAGCCATTCTGAATGTGGTTTTCTGTGGTTTCCCATTTCTACTCCAGGCACAAGCTGGGATGGTTCCTAACCTAAGGCCACGGCCACGTCCATCCCAATCCTTATCTGAATTACAAATACATACACTACTACAGACACCACAATAATGCAGGTTCAAGGCAAATTCTACATAGGCTATACCCATGTACACAGGACTAAATAACCACAATGACCAAGCACATCAAATAAACCAACAACAACAACAGCAACAACAACATTATGATGTTTGATGCCCTTAGAAGGAAAATGATGTAGGCTACGTGACATATTATTTCACCCGTACGGAGGTATGTTTGAAGGGTCATGTTCCCAGACGTCTCAGCCACCACTTGCATCCCTTTACTTCTACAGTAATCAATAATAATAATAATAATAATAATAATAATAATAATAATAATAATAATAATAATAATGGTTTAACGTCCCCTTTAACTATTGTGGCTTTTAGAGACACCGGGGTGCCGGAATTTTGCCTTGAAGGGGATCTTTAATGTGACAGCAAGTCTACTGACACGGTTTCCTCACATTTGCGTAACCTCAAATGCAATCTGACTGCGTCAGGATTCGATCCTTGGGCACAGCAAGAGAGAACGGTACCGCTGCACCACGTGGCCCGTCTCTACAGTAATCACCTCTTAATCAAATAATATTTAATTTATGATTGACAATGAATGGAACAATCCCTGTAAGTCAGTTTTCTCTTACCTTAATGTGTTACGGCAAGGGTATTGCGCCTACGTTATTCCTACTTATGCCTAGATACAGTCAAAATTTGTGACTCGCGAAATCAGGAAAAGAATAAAAACAAATTAAACATTGGTTTATAACATGTGTCACATTAATAATATCATAAAATTACACGTTTCAACTCGCGGAACACTCGCGAAATATTGCAACAAATCTATGACTCGCGATTTTAGTATATGTTTTTGTCGTTTTTCGTGAAAGAAAAAAAAACAACGGAATGTTTCTGCAATTAATAAATAAATTAACAACATTTGAAAATATTAGAATGTTTTTTCATAATATTTATTGTCCAAGTTCCAAAACAGAACTGTTTTCTGCCTTGTCATATCTGAAAAAATCTACAAGGTTTGGAATGATGTCGCCAGATGGTTTGAGTTGAAATGGTTCGTAAACGACTTGATAGGTGGCAGATGCAATAGGTGAGGCATAATACTATCGGTTGTTTTTCACACAGTTCACTGGTTCACAACACTGGTTCACAAATAGAACGAACCTGTCAATGACAAACTTGGAACGGTTGTCTGCGTACAACTTTCAATAACAATACTGACATAATAAATTAATAAAACAGTGTGAAAAATTCTGTCTCCCTCGAGAATTTTTCAAATTCACTCAAGAATTTTTACCCTCATTAACCGAGAATTTTATTCCCTTTCATTCAAGAATTTTTACTGTCCTTACTTATGCCTAACACTTGAAACAACAACTTTCAGCTCCCTTCGACCTAGTAAATCCTTTAAACAACTTGACAATCTCAAGAAATGAGAGGGGGCGTGGTGGCTCAGCGGTCTAGCTGTATGGCTCTCACCAAGGCGGTCCGGGTTCGATTCCCGGTCAATGCATGTGAGATTTTCGAAGTGAAATGCCATGTCCTGTGGTTCGGATTCCACGTAAAAAGGAGGTCCCGTGGCTCATGATCTCAAGATTAACGGTCACGTTAAACTACAAGCTTCCTTTCCTTCCTTTTCAAGAAATGAGAAACTTACTTTGGAATAAATAAAATTGAAGAGATTGGCTTCTGCAGTAATATTACAGGGGGCGACGAGGAGGGCCTTAATTAGAGACAGAAAATGCCTTTACCGCTCTAAGTTGGTGCCTATGTGCTTCTTAATACGGCCTAAAATAACAATTTGGGATCAAATATATTATTTCATTTGGGGTAGGGATGTTAGGTATAACATGGTTATCATTCCCAAGCACGTACATTGTGCTTATGAAAAATGTATGATACAGTGAGAGCCTTCAATACATAACGGAGCTTCGCCGGCCCGTGTGACGCGCGGAGAACATTGAGTCAGCGGCAGATAACTAGCATCTACCGTTACACAACAGCGGGTTGGGAATTACCGCATGCGGTCATAGCATTGGTTGTATTTCCAGCTGGCAAGATACATTAGTTCAGGAAGTTAAAAGTTGCGGTAAAGTACTGTAGCCTGTCTCGTATCCCGTGAACATGGTTCGGCATTGAACAAAACATCGAATTTTCCTAGTGAAAACTTATCTTCTCGAGAAGAAGTCTTCCAGTAAATGTGTTCGTAGGTTTCAGCGCCGTGCAATTTTTACTTGTGGTGGAACCTCAAACAAAAGGTAATACAGAAACAATCCGCATACTCTGGAGGCTCTCGAGAACGAAATAACTACACTGATATGATAAATCAGTGAGGATGAATTACAGCGAGTGTATCAAAACTTCTTACGTTGATGCAATGTGAGTTTAGAAAATGAAGGACAGTATTTCCAGCAATTACTCTTCAATTCATGTAAGTAATGATGATTAGGCTATTGCGCCGGCCCCGTGGTGTTGGGGTAGCATGCCTGCCTATCACCCGGAGGCCCCGGGTTCGATTCCCGTCTCCGTCAAGGATTTTAAAAACTGACGTGAGGGCTGGAACGGTGTGCACTCAGCCTTGTGAGGACAATTGAGTAGCTGTCTGACAGTGAGGCAGCGCCCCGGTCGCGAAGACCAAGATTAACGGCCGAGGGGACCCGACGCGCTAACTACGCGTCACCCCAATAGTCTATCTGCAGGCCAAATGGCTGGGCAGCTGTCGCTTGGCACGCCTATGCCCTTCATGTGCTGTATTACCAGGGGTTATTATTATTATTATTATTATATTGATGATTATTAAATACGTTCAGAAGTGTACATGTGTTGAACTAGTTGGGCGCTACGCTGCAGCTAGCACCTGTGCCTTGGTTGACAGGCGGCACAATACGGTGCCCCGGCCGTCACGCGGCACACCCGAGGCTCCGTTCCATATGGAAGGCTCTGTGTTGTGGTGATGTCTGTACTAGTGTCTGAAACTTCAGGAGAATGTTGTGCTGGCAGAAGAGTGCAGAGAGTCCTGGGCGCCTCACTCGTGATGAATGAGGGGAATGGGGGAATTGTAGTGGTAATTATAAACCAATATTAATTAATTTAAAAAGGATTGTCATAACTAAAGCTGGAGTTATGAGAATTAATAGTAATAATAATAACTGTATAAGTAATAGCTCCCCTTGGAGCGGTCATAGCTGTTGAGTAAAGGCCCCTACACACGTCCTGACACGACTACCCTACCTGGCCGATTGGACCCGACCGTCGTAACAGGACCTTTCCTACACACGTCCCGACACGACTTCCCTACCCAACCAAACAAGGGGGAACTACCACCACCAGTCTAGTTTAGAACAAGCGCTTGTAGTGCTTAAGTGTTCTTAAAATGGCTCCGTATTTAACACGAAATCAAAAGATAGGTGTAGCTTTGGGCGCAGTTATTATTTCAGTTTTTTTTAGCCTGTGGCTTTTAGTGCCGGGAGTGTCCGAGGACACGTTCGGCTCGCCAGAGTTTTGTAGCTGCTTCTATAGGGACACCCATTTTAGGGACCAACCCCGGCATTTGCCTGGAAGGAAGATGGGAAACCACAGAAAACCATCTTCAAGATTGCCGGCGGTGGGATTCGAACCTCCTCGCCTCCTGGATGTGAGCGACTGCCTGCAGCCACGCCGTAACGACCACGGCTAACTCACCATTATTTCAGATGATGAACGAAGTATGAAAAGAAGAATGTGGTCCAAGACGTGGTTGCAGAAGAGGAAATCTACTTACCTCCGCGCTTCTCTTTCGTAAGCGGCTCGCATGTTTTCCAATTTTATTTTATAACTCCCACTGTACCATGAGGTGTTATTTTTTAAATAAATTACCAGCAGTACACTGTAGCATTCATTTCTCTCGTCTCTGTTGGAATAACTCTCATCTTCGACGTCCCATAAACACTGGCACACCTTCAACATTCGATGAACTCGGCAATAGTCACTTTTTCCGCATCCATGTTCGTCAAACGTTAATCGACAAGAGTCTGAAGGGTCGGTTGGGTAGTGAAGTAGGGGGTGGGGGTTGGGGGGGGGGGGGGGGGGCGACTGCCCTACACACGTTCCGACCCGACATAGAGAATGGTGGGGGTTAGGGCAGTTGGATGGTTCTCCCGACACGACCACCCTAATCTAGGGCCTGAGAGACCCACTGAGCCCCTTGCTGTTTATAATATCAACCACAGATATCCTAAAAATAGCCCAAAAGGAGGGAGTATTCTCTTGCGCATATGCTGATGACATTGTAATGGGATCCAGAGATTTAACAAAACTCCAGGAAACTGTAAATGACGTGCAAAAGTGGTGCTCTGAACACAAGCTGGACATCAACATCTCAAAAATAGACACCATGATATTCCGAAAAGGAGGAAGAATACCCGCCTCAGCAGAGATTTTCATTCGGGATATAAAATTAAAGATAGTTCCAGACTTTAAATATTTAGGCATCACACTGCAATCGAGTGCATATTGTTTCACAAAACATGTCACAGATAAGGTAACCCAAGCAATGATGGCAATGCACGAAATAAAAGACATCAGATCACTCAGTCTGGAGACAGCAATGTTGCTATTCAGAGTAAAAATTCTTCCAATAATGACCTATGGCATTGAAATCATCTGGACACATTTAACTACGAGGAACCTATCCACCTTGGAAAGGGCGAAAGCGAACTACATAAAGGTGATAGGAGTATCAAAAACGACACGATCTAGACTTGTATATCTACTGGCGAAAGAAACTTCCTCGTAGATGACCTCAGGACAAGCATACCTCTACCGAGCACCAGTGCATCAGAGAAACTTCTGGCAACGTTGACGGAGAAGAGAGAAGAAGTACAACCAGACTTCTATGGCACAGGGGCTATGATAGACCACTCGTGGACAAAAGCTAATTTCGAACTAAGACATGTCATTACAAGGTTGGCAGTTCACGGTTTTCACCACCTACTCTGCAAATCAAAACACTTCCATGACACAAGTATAGACTGTGAGTGCACATTATGTGGAAAAATGTGTGAACGGTACCACATAGAATTCTGTACAAAAAGAACAATGTCTATAAGTGAATATGCAAATATGTAACCCATCAATGTATCCTATATTTTATATTTTAAGTTATGGCTATTTGGCTGCATTAAATATATTATTATTAATCTAGGGCCTGACAGTTTTCACCACCCGACAAGCCCACACACGATCCAACTGTCGGGTCAACCGCTGTCAGGCCCTAGATTAGGGTGGTCGTGTCAGGACGTGTGTAGGGCCCTTATGGCTTACTTGATAACCTGACTTGAAAAATATGTCCACGTTGTGGCGTAGCTCACAGTAGTGTTAGTGGCGGTTAAAAGTTCAAGTCGGATTCAACACGTACAAGAATGTTGCTGTGTTACGGTTCACTATTTACTAACAAGGGAATCCCGCGAATTTTAGCTGGAGTATTTGGCTGGAGGAAGTGTGGAAAAACCACACTCAGGATGGCCGCTGTCAGTGCTGGTATTCGAACCACTGATCTTCAGATTCCCCATCGTATTCATGGTGCACGAGTCAACACACACGGGTATGCATACTGCTGGGTCCCAAATAACTGTGATAAGCTAAATTCGGGTGAGTTAGCCGAGGTCGTTGCGGCATGACTGTTGGCAGTCGCTCACATCCGGGAGGCAAGGAGGTTCGAATCCCCCCGCCGGCAACCTTGAAGATGGTCTTCTGTGGTTTCCCATCTTCCTTCCAGGCAAATGCCGGGGTTGGTCCCTAACTATAGGCCACAGCCGCTACCTTCCAAATACTTGACCCTCCCATCCAACATTCCTCCCCAACGGTACTTGTAGCTCACCCATTGGGTGTCCGTCTCGAAGCAGCTACAAAACTGGCGAGCCGAACATGTCCTCGGACACTCCCGGCACTAAAAGCCATACGCTAAAAAAAAAAAAAAAAAAAAAAAAAAAAAAAAAAAAAAGTTATTTAAGTGCAATCGCAGACGGTCTCGGGTTTGAATCCCAGGCCCTATCACGAAGGATTTAAATCCTAATGTGAGAATTGAAATAAGGTGCGCTCATCCCCATAAGGTCAGCTGACAAGGAAGGTGAATTCAAATGTGGCATCCAAATCACAAATCCCCACTCCATGTAGCGGCAGAAGGTGGATTTGATACTCAGTCCTAACCTTAGCCTGAAAATTAGCCAAGAAATACGTTTGCCAAGGTGAAAATATTCCGATGAATTTATGTATGTGACGGACGGCTTTTATGACCAGATGTCCTTCTTGACGTCAGTCCCATCAGAGAAGTTAAAGAGAGATAAATGTAAATAAGGCAAGGATTTGAAAGGAGGTGATCATAGCTTATGAGAAGGTACCGTCCTGACATTTGCCAGGAAACCACGGAAAACGTTTTGAAGGACGACCCACGGCCGGCTTCAAACCCAGTGTACCGAATCGGGAGATATCTTCAAACGCGCATAATTAGAACAGAGACGGAAATAGGCTGATAGCAAATAGTAAGAGACATATGGGAGTAACTACAGTATAACTGAAAATTGTAAGAAATTACCGTATAGTAGTTTCGATAAGTTGAAATCTCCTGTTGAAAGGACAGTGTTCTAAATGTGAAGATTTTCAGGAAAATAATGAGCCTAGTTCCGCTCCGATTGACACCAAGAATGCTGTAGAGAAGTTAAATGATCTCCGTGTGAAGATGTGTTAATTATATTTACTCTATCACGAGTGTTGTTGGGCCACCACTTCCACTAATGTCTAACGCTGAAGAGTTTCAAGTTTCATAGCAAGTTCATAAACAAATGTGTAGTGACGTTCCTTACTTTGGACACCACTTATAACTACTATTTTATGTCAGTGAAGACGTCTAAAATGAATAAAAATCTCTTGTTTATTAGCCCCGTATAGTTAGTGTGTTGGGAGTTGCATGATAACCTGTGCTTCTGTGGTGACTTTAGTAGTGTGCGTACCCAACCAAACCCAAAACCTGTAGCACCACAGCCCAGGTATTTGGCCTAGAGAATGGAGAGTGGTGCATGGTCAGCGCGTCGGGTCCCCTCGGTCGTTAATCTTGATTTTCCTCACCAGGGCACTGATTCACTTGTCAGCGCTCCATTGTCCTCACGAGGTTAAATGCACCCTGTTCCAGCCGAGAATCTTGTTCCAAAGGTTCTCAATAGGATTGAGATCAGGGCTACGAGCTGGCCGTGACAGCAGTTCCACGCCATTGGTCTCCATCCAGGCTTTATTGACGCTTGATGTATGGCATGGTGCATTATCTTGTTGGAAGATGAAGTTCTCTCCCAACAGCTGTTTGACAGATGGTAACATGACTTCCTCCATGTTTGTGCAGTAACGTTCTGAATTAATAGAACAATCTACCACATAACATTCTCCAGGTCCCTCACTGGTGATGCATGCTCAGATCATAATGGCATCAACACCCTGTTGAACCGCCGCGGCCAGGCATTGAGGTAAGAGTTTCTCTGTTACCGTGCGCCTGACACGAACCTTTCTGCGTGGAAATAACTCAAATCGACTCTCATCCGAGAAAATTACACGCCTCCAAGCTTCTGCAAAAATCTTTAATGTCTGCTCTACACATGTTTTGCTAACTTTCAAATTATTCCCAATTTGTCGATAACTCATGCCACTCTTATGCATACCTACGTTTTGCCACTTTATTTCATCTGGAACACTTCGACGACCCATTTTTTTAAATAAATTCCCGAACTCTATGAAGCACGCACTTAACCTCAAAAATATCACAAAGTGCTCAGAGAACAAAGCAATCAGCTGTTCCCCAACATCATTTCCCGCCTAAACAAACTTGTATCAAGTAGGCTGTGACAACATTTGAGCGCTGGTTCCAAACATAACCTTTTAAAAAGACCATAAACAATTGGGACTTTTCCTGAAAATTTCAAAGAATTTCAAAAAATCTATCACTCTTTCACTCATCCTCATATATTTCCTCAATATTTTACACCACACGTTTGATAGGCCTTTATGAGGTTTATTGATATCCCAAGTTTCAAATGTGTACGTGCCCCGTTTTCTCTTAGGATGGGGTTTCCGTGTATAAGATTGTTAATTTTTGTGTCATACTTCAAAAACAAATTGCCACTAACTTCCGTATTTTTCAACCAAAATTCATGTGTTTTTACTAAACGCCTGCTCATTCTCTGTAGGTTGTATTAACAATTAAGAAAATAGCGCATTACCAATACATTGAGGACAAGAGGCAAAAGTTACATAATGGGTGGTGTCCTTATTGTTTTGACCAGCACCTTATTTCGGAATTCAGCTGAATTTGATGTGGAATATCTACGGAAAACCACTTCTAGTGTTGATTTTAAAATGGTGTATTAGTACCTATGTTATTTTATTAGTAGGCATTATGTGGAATTTGTCTGATAACCCGTGTTATTGCGATGTCTGCATTAGTGTGTGTATTTGTAATTCAGGTGAGGCAGTCGCCAGGAGTAGAAGTGGAAAACCGTGAGAAACCACTTCCAAGATGGCTGAGATGGGAATTGAACTCTACTCAGTTTTGCCTCATGAGGCTGAGTGTACTCCGTTCCACCCTCCGGATTAGAATTTTTTTTAAATTTATTTTTGGCAGAGCCGAGAATCGAACCCGGACCTCCGGGGTGACAGTTCATAATGCTAGCAGTTACACCACGAGGTGGTCAGACACTTGTACGGACCTCCTCGTGGTGGTATTGGCTGCCATCATTCAGGTCACGGATTCAATACTCGACACTGCCAAGAATTTAAAAATCTTGGAATGATCTGGTATGGGATCTCACGGCATCTTGATGCCAATTAACTGGGAACCTGCTAGATGCTGTGGCAGGAGGAGAAGCTATCATACCGCATGTAAACTCCAGTTCACGATGCCTATGTGATCACTTGTCATAGTCATGGGCTTTAAGTAAGTCACTTACGTCCCTTGTACATATTGTGAACGTATTGTGTACTAGTAACTGGGATTATGTTAAATGTGCCGCGGCCTAATGCCGGGAATCGTTGTTTGTTGTTGCTGATTCTCTAGAGGCTTTGCGATACCGTGGTCGTGCAGCCCCGTATGCTTGGGTGTGTGTGTAAAAGTTGTCTGATAACCTGTGTCACTGTCATGTCTGTACTAGTGTGTGTACTTGTAATCGAGGTAGGATTTGGGTAAGCAGCAGCCGTGGACTTAGTTGGGTACCATCCCGGTCCTGACAGTAACTATCCTGAGTGTGGATTTTTCTGTGTTTTTCCACATTCCCTGCAGACAATTGCTGGGGTTGTACCTTATTTGAAGTCCCGGGACACCTACCTCATCCCTGACCCTAATAATCAGAGCTACACAGTCACCAAAGAGACACGGATTATCAGACAAATTCCACACGCACTCAAGTATACGGGGCTGATGAGCAAGATGCCCCAATCCCCTAATGCAAATGAACACAAAAAGAAAACACAATTAGGCCAAAATCGATACATTTTTACAGTGAAACACAACACTTGAATGTGGTCAAATATGAGTTGATGATTATTTAGGGGCTTTGCGACATCGTGGTCATGTAGCTCCGTATACTTGGGTGTGTGTAGAATTTGTGTGATAACCTGTGTCACTGAGATGTATGCACCTGTGTGTGTATTTTTAATTGAGGTAGGATTTGGGAAGGAGGCGGTCGTGGTGTTATGATAGGAACCATCCCGGCAAATGCCTGGAGTAGAAGTGGGAAACCACGGAAAACCACTTCCAGGATGGCTAATGTAGGGATTGAACCCACCTCTTCTCTGTTTAGACTCATGAGGTTGAGTGTACCTCGTTCCAGCCCTTAGACCAGAATTAAATTTCTTGGCAGAGCCGGGAATCGAACCCAGGTCTCCGCGTTGACAGCCATGAATGCTAGCCACTACGCAACGAGGCGGACAGTTCAATTGTAAGATCAGAAAGGTAAATTCTCCGTTAATTAAATGGTTAGGTGACGAACTTTTCATGTAATTATGTACTCACCATTTAGTAAATTATTCTTTACATAGATCAAGACAGTTATCATTTGACTGCTTCCATGTTTCATGCTAATTATCGTATTTCCAATTCCACTTGTTGTGTATCGGTCATTCTTTGCAATGTCTTTCGCATGTATTGTTTTATTTTCCCAGCAACAACATTATACTACTTGAATATTGATGTTCGAGTCAAACACATGGGAACTTTTTCTATATTCTTCTGCTCGTGGATACAAACACTGTTGCAACTTTTCTTGTCAACATTGCATTTCCATCAACATTTGTGGCCTAGTCACCTCCAATACTCAAGGTTGTGGGATTGAATCCGAGTATAGTTGATTGGCTTTTATGTGTGCTTAAATGAGAGAGAGATCCGCATCTGTAGATTTATTGACACGTCAACGATTCCCTCCATGGCAAATTCCAGCAACCTTGACGTCACTTAAGCACTGTATAGTAAAGCCTTCATTACTTCCGACTTGACGTTTCAGTGCTAGGCTCGAGTTTCGTTCGGTAAATCGTGACATCCTGAACGAAACTCAATTTGTCGTGATATATCGATTTGAATGGCTGCCTGTGATTGGCTAGTTAAAGTGATTTTCCCTCTGACCGCTAGATAACTCCAGGGTAACACTGAAACTCCAAGTCGGAAGTAATGATGGCTTTACTATAGTCAAAAGAAACGTTGTCTGGTACAAGCAAACATTAGCAAAGCACAACACTAACAAGAATGAATGAATGATCGTGTGGCCTCCGGAGAGGCCGAGTTCAGGTCTTTCTAGTTGACTCCCGTGGGCGACCTGCGCGTCGTAATGAGGATGAAGTGAGGATGAAGATGTCACATACACCCAGTTCCCGAGCCACGGGATTACCCCAGGAGATTAAAATCCCTGGTGGCTCGGCCAGGAATCGAACCCGGGGCACTTCGGGCCAAAGTCTAGCGCGCTAACCATTTAGCCACGGAGCCGGACCACTAACAAGAGAACATCGCGAACGCAAATTTTCCGATCTCACTGAATCTTTGTACACTTGTTGGTCAGATCAGAAGAAAAAAATCTGTGATGCACATTAGGAGATCCGAGGTCAAACTCCCGGCACTGACAGCATCCATCCTAACGGTGATTTTTCCTTATTGACACCTAGCAAGTATTAAGACTACTGTAGTAGTACCTTAGGTTAAATCCTGGGACATTTATCACAAATTAAAACACAACAATGATCACAAGTTATTGGGCAAATTCTACTCGTACAAGTAATTGAGGCTGATGACTATAAATGTCCCTCGTCCACGAACGAACCAACAACTACAAAACGTGTTTTTTTCCTGTCTGTTTTTATACCCACCACTTCCTAATGGTAGGGAGCAGGAATACTTTCTAGAGCTGTGGTTACCAATCATAAGTAGATCCCTATTCGGTAATTTCATATTCGTGGAGGTCCAGTTCTCGTGTCTGACGCACGAACACATAGGCCTACATGCATATTCGTGTTTTACATATAGGCTGCTTATCATGGATATTGTATGGATATTTGGATGGATGAAGAACAGTCACTTGATAATCATCAAATTGACAACTCCCCAAATATCTGGGGGTTTATTCTAATCTTCTATGCGACGAATGCTGTTCAATTGAGGCATAGTACTACAGTGAGATTGTATGAATTTTGAACTGTTGAGTTATTCTAGAAGCAGTTTTATCATCTCAAATTTTCACACGTTAACATTACAGCAGATGCACAACTACACTAAATGTGGATCACTAGAAGAAATTGCTGTAGGCATTCAGATGCACGTAAACTGCTTGGAGAGACAAGACACCAGGCGGTAAGTACGTTGGTCACTTTTTGAACCATTTGGACACCGTGACCATGATGCTTTAACCGGAGTGGAATCTTTGCCCCTTTGCAGTTTTATTTTGTTACTGGTTCAAAGATTAATTAGCATGGAAAGGGTAGAAGGTTCTGCACCACCCAGTTGCAGTCCCTACCAGGGTGGATACTTCCATGAATACCGGTACTGGGAAACATTCACCATCTCACTGTGTAAACTGCGTACGGCAAAGACGAATTTAGTATCTGCAAAGGTAAGGGAGCCGGCGTCGTGGTGTAGGAGTAGCATGTTTAATTCTAAAAGCCTGGGAGATCCCTGGTTCGATTTTCAGCTCCGTTAGTTATAAAGATCCGATGTGATGGGTGAACGGAGTGCTTTCAGTCTCGTGAGTACAAATTTGTAGCTGCTTGATGTAAGGTACACTGAAGGTATCGTCACTCTGGCCACGGGTCTATCAGAATTAGCAGGTGGTAGTTTTCCATGGATTCGCGTGGTCTTGTGGGACCATTTGCCGTGCTGGTTAGTTAGTAATGGTAAGGGAAGGACAAATTGCTTGTAAAGGACGGCAGGTTGGTGCATTCAATACAATGCATTATGTGGAATATATTACCACCACTGCGGGAGATTCTTTTTAGATCAATAGAATGCTTCTTAATGTGGTAAATTGAAAGGGGATATCAATGTTAACAATAAAGTATACAGTATTATTACAATGTAGTTGTTTTTAGTTTAGATAAGAGATGATGTTTGTTTGTCCCACCGCTCACCCAAGTATCATAATTTATTGCAAGTATTAACACACTCACACAAACCTGTATGTAGAATTTATAAGTTATAATAATAATAAGTATAATTTATTTCCGAGTACAACATGAATATAATAATTTCATTTAGCATAACGATATGAACTATCACATCAACAATGTATATTTCGGAGGCTAATAATTGTGCGAGTGTCACTAACCCATGAAAAATGTTTTCTTTACAATACTTTCTCCTTACCAGGAATTTTCGCATGCATAGTAGGCCTCTACTCTTTTTATTTATAAATATGGTTGCAATGTTTTCTTTGTGGCTAATATACAACACTTGTACAATATAATCAGAGAATTGCAAAAGTTTAACGGCAACATTAATGACCAAGATGGCTTTCCAGTTATTGAGTCGTGTATTGTACAAATTGTGCAAGTCATACATTTGAAAGAAACAGAATAACAATCAGGTCCGTGAAGAACTAAATAGCCTATCTAAATAGCCTATTCACATATATTCTACTGGTCTTTTCCATTAAAAAAGAATGGCTGCGTGGCTCAGCGATAGCGTTCTCACTTGCTGATCCCAAGACAGCGGGATCAAATCCCGGCGCAGTAAGTTGGCATTTGAGGGTGCTTAAATGTGAGGGAGCCGTGTCAGTACATTTGCTGGCACGTAAAGGATCCCCTTCGGAGCAAAATTCCGGCGCCCCGGCTTCTCTAAATGCCACAGTAGCTAAATGGGACGTAAATCCCATAACATTATTATTATTATTATTATTACCATTCAACCGGGTAAGTTAGCCGTGGTCGTTACGGCGTGATTGCAGGCAGTCGCTCACATCCGGGAGGCGAGGAGGTTCGAATCCCCCGCCGGCAACCTCGAAGATGGTCTTCTGTGGTTTCCCATCTTCCTTCCAGGCAAATGCCGGGGTTGGTCCCTAACTATAGGCCACAGCCACTACCTTCCAACTCCTCGTCCTTACATTCAAACTTTCCTCCCCAGACAACACTCCACACGCGACGGTACTTGTAGTTCACCCCATGGGTGTCCGCTTAGAAGCAGCTACAAATTGGCGAGCCGAACATGTCCTCGGACACTTCCGGCACTAAAAGCCATACGCTAAAAACAAATTAAAAAATACCAATCAAAATCTCTCCCACATATTAAAAGGATTTTCCATGTGATGTAGCCTACTCATAAATAACGTTTGGTACTCGACCTACATTGTGATAAAGTACATGAAATAATTTCAAACTCGAAACTCAATATCCAAACGTTGTAGCCTAGTCATTCTAGACAATAGACATAAAATTAATATTCTAAGATAGCAATATGGCCTTACTATGGTACTAGTGCATGTCCTGTCTTAAATCAAAGCTTTCATCGTTACTCAAGATAACTCACATCAACACACCCTTAAAATATGTGTCCAAATTCAACTTACATGACGAGGCTTATCTTCAATACATGAACACAACACTAAGAAATTGTGGACCAGAATATTAAGTTCATGGTACTGGTTTATCGACTTACCGAGAGACCAGTTCAATAGAACATCAGTAAAATACGTTCCTTTTCAAAAATGAACTTGGGTATAATCTATAATTTATGAAACCTATAACAGAACATTGTAGCATATGACCTTGGTGTTCCTCCCCTTTGAACAATCTCCTCCTTCACCACAAACACAATGAAGAATTACGTGTTAGAATATAATGACTTTCATTATGGGTAATTATGACTCCTTCCGCGAGATGGCATCTTTCTGTAACGAGTCACAAGAGTTAATGTTAAGGAACGCCAAATGCTCGACTTCAGTAATTTACGAAATGTAAGCTAGTGAATTCACTGCCATTACATACTGATTATTGCAGTAGTTAATTATACGAAGATACTCTTCGATCGCTTCAATAGCATACGAGAAATAAATAAAAGAAGTTTCTAAAATATTTAACTGACGCCAACTTGAATTTTTGAAAACAATAATTGAACAATATTACCTGCCAATATACCAAGATCTGATTCAAGATTCGCGGTGCCAAGCTTCACTGTTCTGGTATGATTCGATTGTCAGAGAAGTCATTTTAAATATTTTAACAGCGCGTGGCCACCATGTCGATTTTGTGTTTATCAGTGTTTTGAAAGACGCATATATGCACTTTTTACTAGTTCACTATCATCATACAAAATTTCAGTTTGATAGCTGTAATAGTTTCGGAGATATTGAGAACCACTGAAATATTCCACATGGACACCATGTTGGATTGTTTTATATGTAGTCGACAGAAATATGCCAGCAGATGGTGGTTCATTATATAAACTTTCATTTCAATCGCTTGATTAGGGCACTAGAACTAAAAACCTGATTTTAAAATTTCGCACAGCTGCCATTTAAAATTTTTAAAGACCTTGAATTAAAATAGACGCTTTGAATAAAGATTTACCATGTCAAGTTTCACGGCACTCATTTGATTAAGTCGCGAGAAAACACAATTTAAATATTTAAAATAAGTGTGGCCGCCATGGCACTGATTATTGAAAGTTATATACGTGAACCTATTGTAATGGCCACTATAGAGAAAAAACATTTCAGTTCGATTGCTGAACAGCTTCTTAGGTATTGAAAACCTGTGAAATAAATCACATGGCCGGCATGTTGAATTGTTTTAAAAGTTCACCATAAAGTAGATGGAGATTATTGCATTCGTTTATTATATAACTTAAACTTTCACTATGATCGCTTGATCAGGACACAAGAATTAAAAACATAAATGTGAATATTCGCACTGCTACAATTTTGTGTTTATCAAAGCAATTGAAGTGAATTAGATACCCGTAGGCCATATTAGATCTTGTATAAACAATTGCCATGCCAAATCAGATGATTAAATCGCGAAAGAAGTTCATTTCAATGTTTGTAATTCGATTAGCCGCTATGTTGGTTTTGTGATTATCAGGTTTTTAAAATAGACATAGGCGATCTTATTTTAATAGCTTCTATGATCATACAAAATTTTAGATTGATAGCATTAATAGTTTTGGAGATATTGAATGCCGGTGAAATACTCCACGTGGTCACCATGTTGTGATAGTGAAACTTATTAAAATTTGAAGAACTCGGTCGAGGTTGGACGAGGTAATACAGTAGTAAGTCGTTACTGAGTTTCATTGAAATCGCTCTAGCTGTTTAGATTTTATTAGGGACTCACACAAACATACAAACGGAATAATGATGCCCGTATAAGCTTATATTTCATAATATGTATGATGAAAATAGGCTAAACAAGTCCGAGGGATGCAAGGTTGAACCCACGACCAAACCTGAAACTCACAGGTTCAATTCTTGCATTCGTAAGAAAAAATATAATTACCTTTCCTTCATCTGTATGGCTTGTACTCTTTGTTCAATACATGGCCTGATAGCTGGAGAGACTCCCTGGTAATCAGATAATGTCTGCTTATGGAAGTACATGAGGCTGTTCGTAGTGAAGCCCTTAACTCCTAAAATAAAGCAACAAAGGTAGAAGTGAGTATACAGAACGTGTTCACTCGTTGATCCTCTGCATTGTTTTGATAGGCTATAATCCGGTTGAAATAAATTGAGACATCCATCGTCAAAGGTCAAGTCGACAGGAGAGAGTTGTTTTAAATGAGTAAATAAAGACTTTAGTGATAAGAACACGAGTTCCCAGCATACTTCAAAAGCGTCAGAGAAGCAGGCGATTTGCACTTCCACGCACTAATGACAGTGTAATCCTATTTTTAGCTGGAGAATGATCAGGGCGATGAGCGTCACTCCCTTCACATGGTTGCCATACTGTTGTCGCAAGACAATCAAGAGTACTGGAACGCTAATCTTAGTGTTTGCCATGAATGAACATCAATCTAGCATTCCTCTCCGAGATACTTTACCGATCATATAACTCATGTGTCCATGGACTGCGAGAATAATCAGTTCGAATCCCAATGATTCCACGGTTTCCCAGCTTCCTTCAGATAGTGGTGAGTTTCTTAATGCCTTGGAGTCAAATACAGTGAGGGGTTCTAAATAAGCCACCCGGTGGGTAATCTTCTAAACGATATTTTATCTTCTTTTAAGAAAAAGAAATGGTTTCACTTGGCCCTCAAAAAAGAATGTATGGAGTTAGAAATAGAGTAAGGGCATGCAAGTGGAATTTGAATCATTCGCAGCATTGGGGACGGATGAGAACTAGAGTTCACCAAGAGAGGTCGAGGAGAGAAGAGCCTTCAACGCGTATAAGGAATGCCGGGATCATCTCAAAGCCCTGTGACCACCATTGAAGTCCCACTGGTTGTTATTTTCTAAGGAAGTTAAAACTACGTATTGGTATTCGATTTAGTTTAAGCAGCGCCTCACCTAACGCGTACAGACATAGTCAGTTTATTAGTACGGGCTGGTAGTCCCTGAACCCCATCATGAAAATATCTGGCTATAGCTCTGAATATTTGACCTAATAAATAATTATGTCGATCAATATTTCACTCCCGAGATACACGCAGCAAGCGGATAAATACCAACACTTCAAAGGTAAACTATCTTAGAAATCGAGATTGACAAGATTTTTGAAGAGGTGACTGCAGAGAGTACTGTATGTGGGACGGGTTATCACAGAAGTTGAAGGTACATAACATGTTCTACCTAAGGAATTCAATGATGAACCAATTTTCCATTAAAGTATCGATAACACATCCTGAAGATCGCGTACGTAGCTAAACAAATGGTTTAAGGCGATTAACTTTTGGGAATACAACCTACGGGCCATACCGTAATTTTAGTGTTATGCACACCATGAGAACCCTACAGTAGATGGATCTGAAGACTGCGATATAGGTGAACAATTCTTGTCCTACGAAATTAGACCATAATTATGTGTAAAATGTGACAAGTTGTATGACGGGAGATTATCGCTTTATTCACATCTTCATTCAATTTCCACCGTGTCACACAATGAGGTTGCATTCTTACGGCCTGGACGGACATGACCACGCCTATTTTATAGCTTGCGTTGGAGTTGGAGTGGTAGTTGCATCTACTGGGTCAATTATATCGGTCAAGCAACATAGCAGTGCACTGGCAAACCGCATGCGTAGCCGGGTGATTCATTGCCAAGAGATATAGCCTATTGCTACGCTGCTGTGTTGCTAGACCAATAAGAAGGATCCTTATATTCTAATAATACAAAACTGCCACAGGCCTGAATACTTTAAGCTACTGTAAATTTGTATGAAACTGCACTCGTATGCAACAGAACATTGGTAACTTGATTTAGGAACGTCCAAAAATAGAATTGTCAAAGTGTTCGGTAAAGTCACTGCTACTTACTAGTTGAATTATTGGGAGTAGTGTAGATCGCAATACCTTACACTACAAAATTCCCCTAGACACAAAATGGTAGCATCCATGATGTCATGGACGAAACTAAAGGGGTAACACGATGCACATATGTTAAATTCTATATGTTAATATGGCTTTACATACAAACATAAACGGCCGAGACCCCCTTGCTTGTAGTACAAGCAGTAATTTTTGTCCTGACTGACGTCTAATCCACAGGTCCCCAAAGTGGGGGGCGCGCCCCTCATTGGGAGCACAGAGAGTGATGAAAGGGACCGCCGGCTCCGATTAAGATATTTATATTTCATATTCCGTAAAAAATATTGTTATTCTGATATCCATGAACCTATCATAGGCAGGAAGCTCCCACGACCATTAAAGACTAATAAACTCGTATTTTTGCTGTCTTATTTCACAAGGACTGACCAGTATCTCCCGCCAGCAGGAATTCTGAGAAAAGGTGTAGAGTAACATTTCCCATACAGCACCCTTTCACCCGCCACCCGCAGCGATATCTTCCTACCGAACACGTAACAACCACTATAATGACAATAAGACGCTTGACAATATGACCGCCACTTCCTTTCAAGAATAGATCCTTCAATTTCTGCCATTGTCGACTCGAATACAGTCAGGCCTTTGCTGTCAGTTCAAAGACAGTGAGCAAACAGGTGAATTCTAGCGCGTGTTCAGTTGAAGTGGTTAGCTCGATTTACAATAAAGCGATACAAGTAACGCCATTATCCATGGATAAGTGGCTTATAGGTTGGCTTGCCATACGTCCCGGTTTGACCGGGACAGTCCCGGTATTTTGCTCTTGTCCCGGTGTCCCGCCCGGTTTTATCAATGTCCCGGAAAACGGTTGTAAGATGTATGAATGTATGTGTTTAAGAATCTTTTATGAATGGGTTACTTTTCAACAATCAACATAGTTGACTATCGCGCACAGTGTCAAAGAGGTCAGAAGTAGACTATTGTTAACTCATTAATTAATTCTTTTTTTAGTTTGACAAAAAAGTTTTTTGTGATTGTTTTTGTAGTTAGACAAAAAGTTGTAGTTTTTAAAAAATAATAAGACTTAGTAATTGTTTAATTAAACACTTTTATGAAGTATTTTAAATTACATTTTATTAACACTTCTTTCTAGATGGTAGACCAGAAAAAAATATAATTAAAAAGGAAAAAAAATATATTTTTATGTAGCAAAAATCCTTTATTTTTATTTTTAAAAGGTGTGTAGAACTAACAATTTAGGGTGCCAGATTCTTCCTTCCCGTCACTTGTGAGGCTTAAAAAAGGCTTAAAACTCACCATTTTGCTTCTAATTTTAAAAAATTCCCGGGGGAAGATCCCCGAACCCCCGCTCTGCTAGGGAGTATTCCATACCTCCCAGACCCTCCGGTAAGACCATCCCATATTAATGTGTCCCGGTTTCACTTACCAAAAATATGGCAAGCCTACTTATAGGCAGTGGCACTGAAGGTTTATGGGCTTTAAGAATAGTAAATTGTGTGTTGCGAATATTATTATTATTATTATTATTATTATTGTAACTGGTAGTTGCAGCAATTAGACAGAAGCAAATACTGTAGATCTTGGGATCCGTTTCTATTTTGTGCGAAGTAGCGAATGAGAAGTGCTAAGAAAGGAAGGAAGAATAAGGGAGGGGGGCGGGGGGGGGGGGGGGGAGGCGCTAGATTTTTTATATTTCAGGTGGGGGCGCGACAGAAAAAGCTTGTGAAACCCTGGTCTAACCTAGTAGTGGTAAATGGATTTGTACAGACAGTCGTCTAACCTAGTAGCGGTCAATGGTTTTGTCCAGACAGTCGTCTAACCTAGTAGCGGTCAATGGTTTTGTCCAGACAGACGTCTAACCTAGTAGCGGTCAATGGATTTGTCCAGACTGTCGTCTAACCTAGTAGCGGTCAATGGATTTGTCCAGACAGTGGTCTAACCTAGTAGCGGTCAATGGTTTTGTCCAGACAGACGTCTAACCTAGTAGCGGTCAATGGATTTGTCCAGACTGTCGTCTAACCTAGTAGCGGTCAATGGATTTGTCCACACAGTCGCCTAACCTAGTAGCAGTCAATGGATTTGTCCAGACTGTCGTCTAACCTAGTAGCGGTCAATGGATTTGTCCAGACAGTCGTCTAACCTAGTAGCGGTCAATGGATTTGTCCAGACAATCGTCTAACCTAGTAGCGGTCAGTGGATATGTCCAGACAGTCGTCTAACCTAGTAGCGGTCAATGGATTTGTCCAGACAGTCGTCTAACCTAGTAGCAGTCAATGGATTTGTCCAGACAGTCGTCTAACCTAGTAGCGGTCAATGGATTTGTCCAGACAGTCGCCTAACCTAGTAGCGTTCAATAGTTTTGTCCAGACAGTCGTATAACCTAGTAGCAGTCAATGGATTTGTCCAGACAGTCGTCTAACCTAGTAGCGGTCAATGGTTTTGTCCAGACAGTCGTATAACCTAGTAGCCGTCAATGGTTTTGTCCAGACAGTCGCCTAACCTAGTAGCGGTCAATGGTTTTGTCCAGACAGTCGTCTAACCTGATAGCGGTCAATGGATTTGTCCAGATAGTCGCCTAACCTAGTAGCGGTCAATGGACTTGTCCAGACAGTCGCCTAACCTAGTAGCGGTCAATGGACTTGTCCAGACAGTCGTCTAACCTAGTAGCGGTCAATGGACTTGTCCAGACAGTCGTCTAACCTAGTAGCGGTCAATAGATTTGTCCAGACAGTCGTCTAACCTAGTAGCGGTCAATGGATTTGTCCAGACAGTCGCCTAACCTAGTAGTTGTCAATGGATTTGTCAAGACAGTCGTCTAACCTAGTAGCGGTCAATGGTTTTGTCCAGGCAGTCGCCTAACCTAGTAGCGGTAATGGATTTGTCCACACAGTCGTCTAACCTAGTAGCAGTCATTGGATTTGTCCAGACAGACGTCTAACTTAGTAACGGTCAATGGTTTTTTCCAGACAGACGTCTAACCTAGTAGCGGTCAATGGATTTGTCCAGACAGTCGTCTAACCTAGTAGCGATCAATGGATTTATCCAGACAGTCGCCTAATCTAGTAGCGGTCAATGGATTTGTCCAGACAGTCGTCTAACCTAGTAGCGGTCAATGGTTTTGTCCAGACAGTCGTCTAACCTAAAAGCCGTCAATGGTTTTGTCCAGACAGTCGTCTAACATAGTAGCGGTCAATGGTTTTGTCCAGACAGTCGTCTAACCTAGTAGCAGTCAATTGATTTGTCCAGACAGTTGTCTAACCTAGTAGCGGTCAATGGATTTGTCCAGACAGTCGCCTAACCTAGTAGCGGTCAATGGATTTGTCCAGACAGTCGCCTAACCTAGTAGCGGTCAATGGATTTGTCCAGACAGTCGTCTAACCTAGTAGCGGTCAATGGATTTGTCCAGACAGTCGCCTAACCTAGTAGCGTTCAATGGTTTTGTCCAGACAGTCGTATAACCTAGTAGCAGTCAATGGATTTGTCCAGACAGTCGTCTAACCTAGTAGCGGTCAATGGTTTTGTCCAGACAGTCGTATAACCTAGTAGCCGTCAATGGTTTTGTCCAGACAGTCGCCTAACCTAGTAGCGGTCAATGGTTTTGTCCAGACAGTCGTCTAACCTGATAGCGGTCAATGGATTTGTCCAGATAGTCGCCTAACCTAGTAGCGGTCAATGGACTTGTCCAGACAGTCGCCTAACCTAGTAGCGGTCAATGGACTTGTCCAGACAGTCGTCTAACCTAGTAGCGGTCAATGGACTTGTCCAGACAGTCGTCTAACCTAGTAGCGGTCAATAGATTTGTCCAGACAGTCGTCTAACCTAGTAGCGGTCAATGGATTTGTCCAGACAGTCGCCTAACCTAGTAGTGGTCAATGGATTTGTCAAGACAGTCGTCTAACCTAGTAGCGGTCAATGGTTTTGTCCAGGCAGTCGCCTAACCTAGTAGCGGTAATGGATTTGTCCACACAGTCGTCTAACCTAGTAGCAGTCATTGGATTTGTCCAGACAGACGTCTAACTTAGTAACGGTCAATGTTTTTTTCCAGACAGACGTCTAACCTAGTAGCGGTCAATGGATTTGTCCAGACAGTCGTCTAACCTAGTAGCGATCAATGGATTTATCCAGACAGTCGCCTAATCTAGTAGCGGTCAATGGATTTGTCCAGACAGTCGTCTAACCTAGTAGCGGTCAATGGTTTTGTCCAGACAGTCGTCTAACCTAAAAGCCGTCAATGGTTTTGTCCAGACAGTCGTCTAACATAGTAGCGGTCAATGGTTTTGTCCAGACAGTCGTCTAACCTAGTAGCAGTCAATTGATTTGTCCAGACAGTTGTCTAACCTAGTAGCGGTCAATGGATTTGTCCAGACAGTCGCCTAACCTAGTAGCGGTCAATGGATTTGTCCAGACAGTCGTCTAACCTAGTAGCGGCCAATGGTTTTGTGCACACAGTCGTCTAACCTAGTAGCAGTCAATGTTTTTTCCCGGACAGTCTTCTAACCTAGTAGCGGTCAATGGTTTTGGCCAGACAGTCGTCCAACCTTGTAGCGGTCAATGGTTTGCTCCAGACAGTCGTCTAATCTAGTAGCGGTCAATGGATTTGTCCAGACAATCGTCTAACCTAGTAGCGGCCAATGGTTTTGTCCAGACAGTCGTCTAACCTATTGGCGACCAAGGGTGTCGTCCAGACAGTCGTCTAAACTTGGTTTTGTCCAGACAGTCGGTTAACCAAGTAGCGACCAATGGTTTCGTCCAGACAGTGGTCTAACCTACTAGCGAACAATGGTTTCGTCCAGACAGTAGTCTAACCAAGTAGCGACCAATGGTTTTAACCAGACAGTCGTCTAACCAAGTAGCGACCAATGGTTTCCTCCAGACAGTAGTCTAACCAAGTAGCGAACAATCGTCTCGTCCAGACAGTCGTCTTACGTAGTAGCGACCAATGGTTTTGTCTCACCATGGATTTAAAAGAGGGCAATGCCACTTTTCAATTAAATTAAAAAACTAAAAGTAATTCATGAACATCCGTAACTTACGACTTGAACCTCGCACTTGAACACACGAGACTGCATCCGCATGTAACAACGCAATGATTGAAACCCAATACAAATGAGTAATATGGCGGCAATTCAAGCCACAACATCAAACAAACGAACTTCTAAGTACGCACGTCATCCACTACACTCAAAATTCCCTTAGACATGTACGTATGTACGCATCGCGATATATACTTGAATCGAATCCTTTGACACTCGGTTTCATTTACGTGAATACGGATTTTAAAGTAGCCAATATGCATTTACTACATAACAGCAATATCTCATCCATAAGCAAAGGATTATTCTAATTATTGACCACTATAAGATACACTTTCGCTACTTAAACAACCCCGCGAAGCGGCTGTATTCGTGAAGTCGTGCACCACAACTGCGACTGAGCGCAGCAGCTAGTCCGAAGGTTGATGGTTCAAGTACAGGCACCAACAACGTCCACTCTGAGTGTGGTTTTCCCCGGTATATTTCCACACTCACTCCAGAGAAATGCCGATATGGTACCTTATATCAAGTCACAGGGCACTTACCCCAATCTCTTACCCTAATAATTGCATTACACACGCTACTACAACCGCCATAGGAAAAAAAGGCTATCTGACAAATCTAATACAAGTACATGGGGCTAATGGACAAGATGACCCCAACCATTAAAATGAATGAACATCAATAACAGCGCTTCTTACAAATGAGTGTTCACCTCGTCGTGCAGCAGCTAGCATTCTTCGCTGTCGCCCGGAAGGTCCGGGTTCGATTCCTGCCTCTGCCAAGAAATTACATTCTGGTCTGAGGGCTGAAACGGGGCCCACTCAGCCTCGTGAGACAAAACTGAGAAGAGGTGCGTTCGATTCCCACCATTGCCATCCTGGGAGCAGTTTTATGTGGTTTCTTACTTCTACTCCAGGCAAATGTCGGGATGGTTTCCACTTAAGGCCACGGCCACCTCCTTCCCAATCCTATCCCCAATTTACAAATTCACACATTAGTACAGTCTTCTCAATAACACAGGTTATCAGACCAAAACTCCACAGGTTGCAGGTTCGTCTCCTGGCGCAGTCAGCTGGCATTTGAGGGTGCGCAAATGCGATGGAGCCGTATCAGTAGATTTACTGGCACGTTAAAGATCCCCTTCGGGGCTACATTCCGGCACCGCGGCGTCTCTTAAAGCCAGAGCAGTTAAAAGGGACGTTAAACCAATAACATTATTATTAAAAACTCCACACTCGCCCAAGTACACGGGGCTGCATGACCACGATATCTAAGCCCCTCAAATGAAACAACAACAACATCTTATAAATGATGTTAGTTCTACACTCATCAGTCTGATACCTTCCATGGTGTCATTCGAGGTACCGGTACGTGTTAAAACTCTGATACCAGAGGTCTTGAGTTCGATTCCCTGCGTTGAGAAAAAAATCTGTTCTGAGAGTTGGCACAGTGTACAATCAACTTTGTGATGAAAAATTGAAAAGAGGTGGTTCGATTTCATCATCAGCGAACCTAGAGGTGAATCCGGGTAGTTTCCCACTTCTGCTTCTCGCAAATACCGATATGATTCCTTCCTTAAGGCCACAGCCACCTCCTTTTCAATCTTACCTTCATTTACAAATACACACACTGCTACATACAACACAGTAACACAGTTACCATACAAATTACACACACACAAGTACACGGGATGGTGACCACAATGTCCAAGCCTTTATTATTATGATGATGATGATGATGATGATTGTTGTTGTTGTTTAAAGGGGCCTAACATCTGGGTTATCGGCCCCTAATGGTCTGGGTGATAGTGAAAATGACAATGAGACAGAAACCATAACGAAAACTAAAACCATTGCCAAAAACGAATGGGTTGGACAGAACGAAGGTTATAAGGTCGGGGGAAGGTGCGGCCTTTGGCCGCGCGCAGCTAGCGGGACATGGTTGACACAAAACCATTGACTTGACGCTGGCATTTCGGGCACGTTAGTGATTTAGCTATGAAATTGTGTTGTTGCAATAGCTGCAATAACCTCTTTGGATCATCGTAGAACCACCGATTGAAATTGCAGATTGTAATGAGGGAATTTCCACAATCCATGATCAATAAAAAATTGAATTGGGCGCACTATCTATCAACTGAATGGTGCGCACGAATGATGCGCACTAGAGACTGAATTGCGCGCTTCTTTGTTTTTCATAGTACAGTAACCGACAGTAGTGGCTACACTGGTTAAAGCGCAGCGTTAGGCCATGGGGCAAAGCTCTCTGCTGACTCGGTAGACGCGTGGGTTCGAGCCACACCGTCGGCCGTCCTTGAAATGGTTTTCCGTGGTTTCCCATTTTCAACACCAGGCAAATGCGGGGACGGTACCTTCTGCCAGGCCACGGCCGCTTTCTTCCACATCCTTGCCCAATTTAATTCATCTTCCTCCATTCCATCTCTCATCCCGACGCGCAGGTCGACCACGGGCGTCGACTAGAAAGACCTGCACTCGGCCTCTCAGGAGGCCACACGACAAAAAGAAAGGTACAGTAAGCGCAAAGTTGGCAGTACTGTCATGGTATTGTTTTGATAACGATCGATTTGAACAATGGCACTGACAGCTGTAATTTTCGCTATTTAAGTCGTGTTCCTATTTGGGATGGCTGGGTGGATCACAGACATCGGAGGAGGAAATATCTACTAAAACATCGCTCCCTGATTTATTTCCCAGCGTTTCATAAGGTATTTTGGCTAATTCATGTATTGCAGAGAATTTTATCGCGCGCTCGATCTTCATTCACCGCTACCCAAAATGCAACTTAGATTGAAAATACTTGCAAAATGCGGTTAAGGTTGAAAAAACTTACAAAATGCATTTGAAATTCAAAATACTGACAAAAAAAGCCGCTCCCGCATTCAAAGGCTTATTTAAACGCAATTTAGAGTGTCAATACTCACAAAATGCAATTGAGGTTGAAAATACTCGCAAAATGCGATTTAGATTGAAAATACTTACAAAATGCAATTTAGGTTGAAACTACTTAAGTACAAAATTTAGAGTAGATTCAAAATTTCACAAAATATAATTTAGATACACGGGGAGCCAAGTTACAAAAACAGTGCGGGAATCTTTAAGGGAAAAAGGAAATATAATGGAAAGAAATCGAAGGCTTATCCTTATAAGAATTAGGGATCAGGAAAGATGAGAGAAGGGTCAATTAAGGAGGGAAATGAAAAGACTCCCTAGGCCTCGGATACCCTTATACCGTCGAGGTCGAAAGAGAACAAGAGTTGACCAAGAGAGGTCGACAGGAAAGAAGACAGAGAGGAGCCCGGCACAAGTAGGTGGAAGCAATGCCGAACTCAGCTGGGGTCACGTGTTCGCCAACCCACGTCCCACTAGATGTGAGCCCCTGGGTGGCCTTTAAGTGAAAGATGCATTTCGCTTCTAACATTAGACATTGGTTCCAAATCTGAGGATTCGCCACTGACTGTCCCGAGTCCCTCACCTGTTGCAGCGCGTCATGTTAACCCGAGCACGCTGTCTGGCCTGGAAATGACGGCACTCCCATCCTCAACATGTAAACATGTGAGCGGCAGAGCATGCTTTCAGCTTGCCTCGCTATACTATACCCTTCGTGAGCCTCAGAGAAAGAAATTTATGAAGCTTACCCATGTATCCAGCGACGCAGTCACACGCAGAGAAAATGTTGATGTTCCATGGCAGAGACAAGCACATGACAGCACCAACACATTTCACAGACACAAACAGATCTCACTTCCACACCGCACCGAAGTCGCAGGTCAACTGCCCAACAGCAGGGCTTTGGCAACACAACACAACACACCGCACCGCAGATCCACTGCTACCAACACACACTGCAGGGTTCCCAGCAGTCGTACCACATGGCACTGCACTTCGCTCACCTCAAGGGCTTGGCGGAGGGCTCCAAGCTATGACGTCACAAGCTGTGGGCGGCTGGTTGCCGATAAGAAGCCATAAGCTTTTTTTCATACGGCTCCTCCTCCCAAAACGAAAAAACAACGCAGGGACGAATGTTCTATGACAGGGTTGCATTATGTATCATCCAGCAGATTAGGTCTGTTAATAGATTGACATGAGGGGCGTGAATGGTGCAAGCGATCTAGCTGCTTGCTTTTCAACAGCGCGGACAGGGTTCGATTCTTGATCCAGGTTAATGCATATCAGAATGTCGAAGCCCCGAAGCCACGTTCAGTGGTTTAGAGTTTCGTAACTTTAATTGCAACGTAAAACTACACTGCCTAATGTGGTCCAGGGGCGTGTATTAAGGTTCCCAAAGATCCCGTGTTCGATTCCCAGGTCTATCAAGATATTTAAATTTGTTCTCAGGGTTAGAACAGGGTATAGGCCTACTTAGCCTCGAGAGGTAAAAATGAGGAGGAGGAGGTTGGTTCGATTCCCACCATAGCCATCCTGAAATTGCGTTACCGAGGTTTCCCACTTCTAGTCCAGGTAAATATTGTTATCGTTGCTGTTGATTTATTTAGGGGCTTTGCGACTTCATAGTCATTTATCCCCGTGTACTTGGGTGTGCGTAATTAGTGTGATAATATGTGTTATTGTGATGGCTGAACTACAGTGTGTGTATTTGTAAATTGGGGATAATTGACTCAAGGATTTTTTGAAACTTTTTTCATGTGGGCTAAAAGGAAATTAGTATTCCAAGAAACATTTACTCTATATGAATTTTATTTTTGGTGTAAATATTTACTAAAACTCTACCGGCAGCATTTTGTTATTGTGGGGGCCATATGCTTCCCGCGTGTATTTCACAACCGATCTAGGAGTTAGGTAAATAATAGGTAGTCCCCTGTTGTAAAAAACTAGTGATCTCTGCCCCCTAATTATTACCCTCCATGTGCCTCCCTCCACATAAGGGGCCGTCCACATATTATGTATTCACAAAAGCAGGTGGAGGGGGTTGGAAGCTTATGATTACGTTGATGACGTGCGGGGAGGTTGGTAAAGGAAATGATTACGTATTCGCTTAAAATAAATTACAAAATCAGCACAGTTTACGCTCTATGTGGCTTGCCAGCCGCTCTGACGGAAGATGGAAGCCTTAACTTGTAATTTGAATATAAAGGTCATTTTTGTTTCACTTATAAAATTAGCAGTAGCCTTACCTACAGTTACTGTTAAAGGGACGTAATGAACGTGAAAATTCACTTAACCGAGGGGTATTTTCTAGATTTACTAGCCTATACCGCAACATTAGATACTGTATTAGACTGTCACCTCAATAATGCAACAATTGCTAAAAGACTTCCAAAACAATCCAAAATGAGCTTCTCGATTCCATGTACAGTGTCTACCTACAGTAGAGTCCGGTTTCGTGGCTAAATGGTTAGCGCGCTAGGCTTTGGCCCGAAGTGCACCGGGTTCGATTCCCGGCCGAGCCATCAGGGATTTTAATCCTCTGGGGTTAATTCCCGTGGCTCGGGGACTGGGTGTATGTGCCGTAGGCTACTAATCATCATTTCATCCTCATTACGACGCGCAGGGCGTCAACAAGAAAGACCTGCACTCGGCCTCTCTGGAGGCCACATGATCATTCACCTACAGTAAAAGAGATTAAGGCAGAACTTGAAAGGGCTGATTATATTGCAGTGCAGGCCGATGAAACAACAGATGTGTCTTGCTCAACTCAGTTTGTTTTAATCTTGAGGTATGTTAATGAAGGGAAGCCCATGGAACGCTTCATACGCTTTTTAGCTGTTTCTGATGTAACAGCTGAGGGCCTAAGTGCTGCTTTAGATGAAGAATTGGAACAATTTAACATTAAAGACAAGAGGTTCAAAAATATTTATGATTAAAGATAAAGTCAATTGTTTGTACATTTCTTGTGCTTTTCTTTGTCCCCGAAACACCTCGGGAAACTGCAGCGTTATACAGTGGGACTATCCCCAGAGAGAAGAGCTTTCCCATAGTCGTGCCACGGACATGTCACAATGAATCACCGTCACATTTATAGATGTGCCGATTACAACAGCGCGCGCCGTGAGCCCTGTATGCTGTCTTAACATTTATTACATACGCAGCTGGCAAGATACCTTAGTTGTGGTAAAATAAGACTTGCTGTGAAGTACTCTAGCCCATGGTGTAGCCTAAGTACCGGGCCATTAATTTAAAACTCCCCTCCGATACCAATCAAGGCCCGGCAAGCTCTCGCACTGACACCCGCTCGCTGGCTCGACTAGCACTTCACAATCTTACTTGTGGAGGAACCTCAAACAAAAGGTATACAAAAACAATCTGCGTACTCTCGAGCCCCGCGGAAGCGAAATAACTGCACTGATACGAATATCAGTGAGGATGAATTACAGCGAGTGGACCAAAACTTCCTACGTTGGTGCAATGTGTGTTTAAAAACAGAAGGACAGCATTTCCAGCATCTACTCTGAAATTCATGTAAGTAATTACGATTATTACGGCGTTTGAAGCCATTTTCAATGTTGCCTTAGTAAACAAAAGTTTGACGCTTTTCAGTCGGTCAACACGATTGTGCCCAAATGAGATGGGTTATTCCCTAATCCTTAAAAAGAATATATGCGATTAATAAATACACTTGGATGACCAGTTTCGATCGTCAAGCGATCAGCATCAGATCCATTACACTTAGGCTATAAAATTGATAAATAAGACTTGCTGTGAAGTATTCTTGCCCATGGTGTAAGTACTGCCGGCAGTCGTGATGTGAACTATTCCTTGTTTACTTGTGTCACACGTCAGCTTGCTTCGTCGACAGGTACAGTTGCGCGAGTAGGATATGACTCCCATAGTCTCAGTTATCGTTCGACTGTCCGTGGTGACATGAGCTGCTGTGACGCACAATGCTGCTTGTCTTATGTGCAGAACGAACTCTTGTCATCGCTGTGTTTCCCGCTTCGTCCCGCGGGACAGCTGCTACAATCAACAACAAACACTGGCGCAGCCAGGCTCAGCGGCAATCAAATGTTAAACGGGTAATACCAGCTCATCAATTTAAGTCTCCCCTCCTATACCAATCAAGGCCCGGCACGCTCTCGCACTACACACGCTCGATGGCTTAACTAGCACTTCACAATCTTACTTTCGCTATTTTATATATTTTATAGCCTAAGTGTAATGAATCTGATGATGATCGCTTGACAATCGAAACTGGTCATCCAAGTGTATTTATTAATCTCATGTATTTGTTTCAGAATTAAGGAATAACCCATCTCATTTGGGTACAATCGTGTTGACCGACTGAAAAGCATCAAACTTTTTGTTTTAATTATGATTATTAATTACGTTTAAAAGTGTAAATGTGTTAAATTAGTTGGGCGCTACGCTGCTGCGAGTGCCAGTGCCTTGCTCAACACGCGGCTAGCCACAGTGCCCCGACCGTAAGGCGGCATATGCGAGTTTTGGTTCTATAGGGAGGCTCCTCACTGTACGTTTTACAGTGATTAATTGATGTCGCTGGCATTGTGTGTCTTGTTTCATGTAGGCCTATTTATACGGATAAATTGTGACATTCAGAAATATAAGGCATTGATTTTTGATAACGTAATACAGGGGAAAGTCGATGCGATGAATACACATGACTAGGGCTCGGATCGATATGCTCGATAAAATTTCCAGATATGCTCGAAAACCATGTGTTTTATGCTCGATAGATATGCTCGAAAAACCCATTATATGCTCGATAGATATGCTCGAAAAGAAAATTATATGCGGTTAAATATGCAGAATATGCTTGAAAAACACCGTTAAAAACTATAGAAAGGAAAGTGGAACGAAAAAAACAATAACATACCGTAGGCCTACCTTTATATACGAGCTCTATTTTCTAATTGTATGTATGATACACTGCAATATACTCTCATTCAAGTTTTTCAAGTATATATAAGAGAAGTTTTCTTATAAAAGTTACAGTTTAAACGTTCATTTACAAAATGTTCAGAATTAGGCGAGTCAATGAAGTAGGTCTACTTTGGTCTGTACAACAAGAATTTTTTCTGTTTTCAGTTTTGAATGATTTTCTTAAATCAGTCAATAAAAGTTTCAATGACGAGAACGACCTCACTAAAGGTTAAAAACCTGCGGTTCTATTATTCGCACCAGATAGGCTTTTCAATAATTATTTCTGTTTTCGAACCGTAAGGATGGTCAGGGCCCGAATTCGGGGGGGGGAATTCGAAGTAAAAACAAACTATTTAAACAAAAACCACAAGAATGTGCATTTATATGCTTCTATTCTGAAAATCACGGTTTTATGCACTTATATGCGCGATAAATTTCAATTCTGTTGGTCGCAGAGAGGTGAAAATACCACCGAATGGCTTCTTTCAATGTGTACTATTCAGGAAAAAAATATGCAAATATGCTCGAATCCGAGCACTACACTTGACTATATGAGCGGTAAAAATCGATTAAAAGTTATTACGTAATATGTGGATGGCCCCTAAAAGTGACTGTATGCCTCTCACCAAGGTGGACCGGGTTCGATTCCCAGTCAATGCATGTGAGATTTTCGAAGTGAAATGCCATGTCCTGTGATTCGGATTCCACGTAAAAAGGAGGTCCCGTGGCTCATGATCGCGAGATTAACGGTCACGTTAAACTACAAGCTTCCTTCCTTTCCTAAAAGTGAAATATCCTGGCGACGCTACTGCAACTCACCATTGGTGTTATTTTCTTTTTCAATGAGCTTATGTAAGCCATTAGGGCCTATATCTTTCCTATTGCCCTGGCTCTCGGGATTGCTGTTTTTAAATACCCCGTTAAGGGTGTCGATAGAACCCACAACCTCTTGCATCGCAAACAAAAATGAAGCCACTCCCCAACCGGGCATTATATAACAGGGGGAAAAGGAAGCAGACGTGTTGGTAAGCCCACTTGTTTCATAGCTCTTTGTTCCGGCATATATTATTAAACATTTCCACCCTCTCTCTGCAAAGCAAGGAACTGGGTAATGTTCGTGGCACGGAGCGTTCATATGTGGTAATGACATGCCTCTTGGATGGGTAACTATGGGACAAAGAGGAAGTGCTCCCAGGAAGCTTGTCATCAACAGCTTCCCCATTAAAAAAAAACAAAAACGTGTATGCTAAGCAATACACTTTTTGGCCCTCTAGAAAAAAAACTAACTAGTGACTGCTGACTAACATGCCATGATGAAGTGGTGGTGTCTCATTTAGGGACTTGCTACGTCGTGGTCATTTATAAAAATTTAAAAAAGCCTTGAGTACATGAATATGTGTAAGATGTGCAGATAACCTGCGTGTTTATGATATTTGTCGTAGTGGCGAGCATTCTTGGTTGTCATCGCGGAGGCCCGGGCTCGATTCCCGACTCTTCCAAGAAATGTAATTCTGGTCAGCGGGCTGGAACGGGATACACTCAGCCTCGTGAGGCATAAGTGAGAAGAGGTGGATTCGATTCCTACCTCAGCCATCCTGGACGTGGTTTTCCGTGGTTTCACACTTTTACTCCAGGCAAATGCCGGGATGGTTCCTAATGTAAGGCCACGGCCGCCTCCTTCCCAATCATCTGAATTATAAATATACACATTAACACAGCCATCACAATAAGACAGGTTATCAGATAAATCTTACGCACACCCAAGTACATTGGGCTACATGACCATGATGTCACAAAACCCCTAAATTAATCAACAACAAACATATGGTATTTGTAGCACGGTGTGTATTCTTGAGACTACGTTTGGAGAGGAAGCGGCCGAGGCCTATGTTAAAAGTGGGAATCTATTTCTTCGTAGTTCTTCGTTATGAGCCTAAAAGTTGCAGTTCTCACAAAGAGATCAGAATTAAATTTCTTAGCATAGCCGGAAATCGAACCTGGGCTTCATGGGTAGCACCCAAGAATGCTAGCGACTACACCATGAGGTGATTCCATGAGCAGTGTCCAGACATCCTGCTTTGGACGAGAGAGTCCCGTTTTTAAAATTGTTCTCTTCTTGTTTTGACGCCTATTTTTTTTTTTCAATTTGTTATTAAGTAAAGTTTTATCTCGTTCAATGTTGTTTTCCAGTCGTAAACACATCTTACCCCCTTCTGAGGCCTCGAGTACGTACTGATACAGTCCGGGGTTTGCTTAGCCTCGTGAGGCAGAACTGAGAAGAGGTGGGTTCGATTCCACTTCAGCAATCGTGTTTTTTTTTAAACTTTTACTCATGGCAAATGCCGGTATGTTGCCTAACTTATGGCCACAGCCGCCCCTTCACAATCCCAGTTTCAACTAAAAATACACACAAAATACAATAACACAGGTTATCAGAAAAATTCTATTCACACTGAAGTACATGGAAATACATGACCACGATGTTAAAAGCTTCAAAATGAATCATCATCATCATCATCATCATCATCATCATCATCAACAACAACAACAACAACAACAACAACAACAACACTAGGCACTAGGAAATTAATTATACATCTAATTGGGTACACCATGTTGACCGACTGAAAAGCTTCTAATAGCTTACTTAGGCAACACTGAAAAATGGCTTCTAATATGTCAACAAGACTAGAGTCACCACAGAAGCACTAGTTATCAAACACATACAACACACGCAAGTACACGGCGCTAATTCCTAACATATCCCAAACCTTGAAATAGAATTAATAACACCAAACAAACACAATCTTTATGGATCACAGATACTATTTAGATCGTAGGTTTCCTCTCACCGACATAAGACGCGGCTCCATACTGAAAGCCAAAGCCTATCACAGATAATCTGCACAGCTCTCGTCAAGGCCGCGACCTTAAAGCATCACACCTACATGCACGCCCATGTTAGTTTAACTCATCACTCCGCAGCTGGTCTGTTGAAACTCGCTTTCAAGTCGACTTGTCGCCCGCAATCCAGTTACCGCATTCCTATACAGACCTTGTCCTTACATTCTCTTCGGCTGGTTGGTAATGCGTCCACAGTGTTTCCATTGAGTGTTCGTTAACGCTGTTGTAGTTGTTGTTTCAGTCAGGGGCTTGAGCATTGAGGTTATGCGTCCCATGTGCATATAGCATGCAGTATGTGTTGTTAGGGGCTTGAGCATTGAGGTTATGTGTCCCATAGATATATGTATGTGTGAGTTGTTGATTTCGTTAGGGGCTTGAGCATTGAAGTTATGTGTCCCATATATATGTGTGTGTTTGTTGTTGATTTCGTTAGGGGCTTGAGCATTGAGGTTATGTGTCCCATGTGCATATATTATACAGTATGTGTGAGTTATTGATTTAGTTAGGGGCTTGAGCATTGAGGTTATGTGTCCCGTATATATGTGTGTGTGTGAGTTGTTGATTTCGTTAGGGGTTTGAGCATTGAGGTTATGTGTCCCATATATATATATAGCCTATATATATGTCTGTGTTTGTTGTTGATATAGTTAGGGACTTGAGCATTGAAGTTATGTGTCCCATATATATATATGTGTGTGTGTTGTTTTAGATAGGGGCTTGAGAATTGAGGTTATGTGTCCCATGTACATATATATGTGTGTGTGAGTTGTTGATTTAGTTGGGGGTTTGACCATTGATGTTATGTGTCCCATGTGCATATATATGTGTATGTGAGTTGTTGCTGCTGATGATTAAGTTAGGAACATTGCGATATCGTGGCCATGTAGCCCCATGTACTTGGGTGTGTAGCGAATTTGTTTGATAACCTGCGTTATTGTGATGGGTGTATTAGTGTGTGTATTTGTAATTCATATCAGGATTGGGACGAAGGTGGTCGTTAGGAACCATCCCAGCATTCGCCTGGAGTAGAAATTGGAAAACACGGAAAACCACTTCCAGGATGGCTGAGGTGGGAATCGAACCCGCCACTGAGTGTACCCCGTTCTAGCCATTCAGACCAGAATTAAATTTTTCGGCAGAGCAGGGAATCGAACCCAGGCCAAGAATGAATTTGAGAAGAATTCCGTCATGGCCTTGAGCGTGGTACTATTCCGGCATTCAGCTAGTTTTGATGTGGAATCTCTACGGAAAACCAATTCTAGGATTGATTTTATAATAGTGTATTAGTACATGTGTTATTTTATTAGTAGGCATTTACCCAAATTTCGAAGCCTATGAGCTATGACCAACTCTCTTCCCCCCTCCATGTAGGGCTACTTTGAAATCCCCCCCCGGAGGAAAGTGACTGGATTCATTCATTCATTCATTTATTTCTCCATGGTAATATGTTAATATACACATGAGAGTCATCAAATCATGAAATACATAATTACAGAAATACAGGAAAATACAATGATCAATATAGAATATCAAACACTCATGATATCTCTGTGCACATTGTCTCGAATTCTTCTACGAAATACATTGCCTTGTCTGTGTTCCACTTTGAAAATTTTGATTTGAATATGGAAATGGTTCTGACATTTCCAAGAGTTGGGACAACAAGTAAATATTTGGAGGCAGTATACAAAGTTAGTTTTTTCTGAAGACTCCTCTTTGATATTGACAGTAAACAAGCACTTTGTTTCTAGTGTTGTACGCATGTACTATAGATAAGAACTTTAGACAATATTAGCATTTCCAGTTAGAATTGGTCTCTTAATATACCGGTACATAGAACTATTGAGTAAGTACAAGGATGGTAATGTCACTATTAGGATTTTTTAAAAATTGTCTCTTAAATATGTTAGAGCGTGTAAACCAAACATAACACGGATTGCTCTCTTCTGCAGGGTACAAATATTGCTTAAAACTTCCTTTGTTGCACTGCCATATAGATTTTACCATAAACTAGGAGAGAGTGAAACTTTATAACAGGATATTAATATTAACTTCCTATCTTAACTGCTTTAATACAAATATTGCACTGTTTAGTTGAGATTGTAGTTTTATTCAACTCTGCTCCGCATCACAGCCTTGCGCTAAGTCGGTCATCACGCCTGGAACGCACAGTGGGTCAAAATCGAAATCTAGGAGGACAAAATTATGTATTTTCATAATTAAAAAATCAAAATTGATTACTTCTACAGCAATCTCATTTAATTACCGCTCACTATTCTGGGATATAAACGCATCTTAGTGTAAATCTGTCACCACTGTTCGAGCAGTCTGAATTGGAGGGTGAATGTAAGTGGCTGTGGTTTGGTTGTCTTTGTAGTTAGTGTGATGCTTTAAGATGGAACATGCAGCTGAAGGTATGATCTTTGTAACGTGTTTCAGCTATTAATGGGCGCAATTGTTACGTAATTTTAGCGATATTTGCATTATATAATATTTAACTATTATTTTTAAAATTATATTTACACTTAGATTTTTAGTATGTCGCGTCAGTCTGCGTCACTTTCTACTCAATGTTAAAATGTAGATGAAGTCTTGTAGATTACGCCTGTTATAAGATTTTTTGCATCTTTTTGCAACTTAATTAGTTATTTTATGTTTTAGAAGATGCCGCGCAACCAGTTCTCACAAGTTTACAACTGTTTGAAGCACTGGGTTCGACGATTATGTCAAAAGTGGAACTTTGTGACTTTGTTGAAAGTAAATTAGGGGTAGAAAATTGTTCTGAAGAGATAACTGAATGCTCTATCCAACTCCCAGTCATAGACAATTTCCTGCATGTGTAGACGTAGCTTAGAAAGGTCTTAACTGATGTTTATTATGAAGTAACAAATTATATACGTTGCTTTCACTCTAAATTCATGATTAAAACGTAAAAATAATTTTGTCCCCCTAGATTTCGATTTTGACCCACCGTGGAACGGAGAGCTGGAATTTGGGCGGGACAGCAGTCATCCAGACAGTGGGTTTCCCACTAGTTTTTCCACACTCCTTATTAACAATTGCCGGGATGGTGCCTTATTCAAGTCCTGGGGCACATACTCCAATCCTAGAACTCCGCGGCGTAGCCATGCACGTTTAATCGCTCACCACGACCCGAGAAAGAGTTGAAGCAAGTCCGGAGATCGGAGGTTCGAATTCCGGCGCTGGCAGCGGCTATACTGAGTGTAGTTTTTCCCCAGTGTTTTTCACACTCCCTCCAGACAAATACCGGAATAATACCTTATTTCACGGTCCGAGGCACCTACCCAACCCCGACCCTAATAATTACAGCTACAAACACTACCAGTCACCACAGAAACACAGGTTATCAGACAAATTCAACACACACTCAAGAACACGGGGCTGATGATCAAAGATGTTCCAAGCCCCCAATACTAATTAACAATAACAACAACAGCTAATCCTAGACCCTAATAATTGAAGCTATGCACACTTCTACATTCTCCGCAAGACAAATAAATTTGACATACACCCAAGTACACGAGGTTGGTCAAAAACAAGTCCCAAGCCACTAAAATGAATTAGCCATCTCTTCTGCTCATGTATCGTCTCCATTATTCAAGTAGAAATGTAGCTTATTGTTAGTTATGTGATGACTGTAGTTGTGTGTGTATCTGTATTTGCGACAGGGTTGGGGTAGGTGCCTCGGGACATGAACCATCTCATCATTTACCTGGAGGGAATGTGGAAAGAAAACAAGGAAAAAGTCACACGCAGAATAGCCGCTGTCAGCGCCGGAATTCGAACATCTGATCACTGGACTTGCTGCAGGTCCCCATCGTGGTTGTGGTGAGCGATTTCACACGCACGGCTACGTCAAGGGGTAAGGTAAAAGCTCTTTTTTTCAATATTTTCATACCCACTCTCACAAGTACATGTAATTCCATTTGCCAAGTCTTTTACATCATTGTTCATCGCCTTCCTAGAGCGCATCGTGTACTCTATTTCGAGAGCTGTAACCATACCATGTGGCAAATCTCCAGATGCTCTACTCACCCACCCAAAATAACATAATTATTCGGGGAATTTACGAGATTTTCTCCCACTGCTTGTGTTTCAAAACTCCTTTATTTCTTGTTCTGTGTTAAAAGGAAGAAAAAGAAAAGACGTCTCCGTCTCCATGCAGGCCATAAAGGTAGACGACAGCCTTGACTCGCGGTTAGGCTGCTGCTTCTCTTGTTGCTTGCTGACTTGTTTTATTGGGTAGGAACAAAGCGGTCATTAACCACGTGCATTTTGCATGCATGTTGCCCGGTACTCAATGCAATAGGAACGCTTTTGTTGCGTGTGTAAATCTATTACAGTATATTAAATTATATTTTTAGTTGATTCTTGATTCATTCAAAAGTTTACTAGTTGTGATAATTTAACTACCACTGAAACTAAATAAGTGTACATATTGTAAATACTATCAGCCCTACTTGTAGACATAGATTTAATAGCCTAAGTGTAATAGATCTGATGGTGATCGCTTGACGATCGAAACTTTTCATACAAGTGTATTTATTAATTTCTTGTTTTTTAATTTTTTTCAGGATAAGGCAAACACTCAATACAACTAGGTACAATCGTGTTGACCGTCTGAAAACATTAAATGGGGCATGTTTTTCAAGATGAAGACCTACGTGTGATTAGTATGGAATGCATCATAAAGGAGCCACAAACATCCAGCTTCCGAAATAGGGGGAAATCATCAACCATCCGATGATAAAATTTTATGACTCTGTCTTTTCTGTTGTTGTTGATGATTTATTTAGAGGCTTTGTGAAATCGTGGTCAAATAGACCCATGCACTTGGGTGTGTATTGAATCTGTGTCATTGTGATGGCTGTACAAGTGTGTGTATTTATTTTGTAATTGGTGTTAGGATTTGAATAGAAGGCGCCCGTGACCTTAAGTAGAAACGATAAACCACAAAATAACACTTCTGGGATGGTTGAGATGGGAACTGAATCCACCTCTTCTTAGTTTTGCCTCATGATGCTGAGTGTACCCCGTTTCAGCCATCAGACCAGAATTAAATTTCTTGGCAGAGGCGGGAATCGGAGTACTTCTGCAGTGACAGCCAAATACCATGCTTGCAACTACGCCACTGGGTCCCTTGAGACCAAAGGCTAGTAGCCTAGCCTCCTAGCCACGAAGCTGTACAAAACTCGTGTACCGGCTTGGTAGAAGTCTTCACTTTGGTGACTTGCATGTCGGCGATACCATTCCAGTATTTTGAACCAGAATTAAATTCGTTGGAAGAGTCCGAAATCGAACCCGACTTTCTGGGGGGGGGGGGGGGGGGCAGCCAATAACGCTAACCGCTTCACCACGAAGTCTCTAAAATCCTCAGTAGTTAAAAGGGACGCAAAACCATTATTATTATTATTATTTTATTTTACCATGAAGTGTGGCCTGCGTTGTAAACGGTGATACCTACACATTAGCATTGTTGTTGCTTCATTCGAGGAGCGTGGACTTCGTGGTCATTTTAACCCCATGTACTTGGATGAGTGTAGAATTTGCCTGTTAACCTGTGTTATAGTGGCGTCTGTACTCTGTAGTAGTGTGAGTATTTGTAATTCAAGTACGATTTGGGAAGGAGGCGGCCATGGCCTTAAGTTAGGAACCTTCCCAGCATTTGACAGGAGTGGAAAAGGGAAACCACGAAAATCCAATAAAGATGGTTGAGGTGGGAATTGAACCCACCACTTCTCAGTTTTGCCTCACGAGACCAAGTGTGCCCCGTTCCAGCCCTCAGACCAAAATTGAATTTCTTGGCAGAGCCATTAATCAAACCGGGACATCTGGGGCGAAAGCCAAGAATGCTAGTCGCTACACCCCGATGTGGTCATACACTTTAGCATATATCTTTCATACAAACACACAAGTACAGCGGGTTGATGATAGCCTGCAAATCAAGCAACAGCAGCGCTGACTCATCTACAGTATATAAGGAAGAGATTCTTCTCACTGCTCCAGGCAGTTGACATACCGCGGCATGGTGTTCAACCAATGGAATCTGCATGAGTGAGCTCGCTTAACTTAACTTATTTTTTTATATTTTCAGAACCTCGACCATCACTACCGTAATAGGGGTTAGCGAATGATTCCCGTGATATAGCTCTACACATAACAATATAGCAATAAGTCAAACCGACAATGGCAAATATTAGTCGGAATCTTCTGAGGAGAAAGAAGTTTCTTTTTACTGTATGCGGTATATTAAAAAGAAATGCCGCTTAGACTATACCTCTCGGCCACACAAGGTCACTCATACATAATTGATCAAGAAACTTGCGATGAGCTGAGATCTGAAGCCACTTTTTCTTGTGCAAAGCAGAGCAGGGGTCAGTAACCTTGTCTTCCTCGAGGGCTACATTTGACTGGAGGAATATGCACGTTTTATAAGATGGGTGCAATCACCAAGCAAACGTTTTCTGATTCTGATTAATTAATTAAGTAATATAACAAATGAAGCATGTCATCCATCGAGTTATCAGTTTAGCTGTGCATTTTATATTAGTAAAGGTTGTCATTTGTAGCTTTTCAGTCGGTCAACACAATTGTGCCCAATGAATGGGCGATGTACAAGATATAAATATGTAAACACACCCCTGGAAAATATTACATGTATTAATTAAATTATCACAATTAAATGGGGCAAGGGCATAATCGTGTTGACCAACTGAAGAGCTACAAATGACAATTTTGTATAGGCAACACTGAAAAAATAATGGCTTCAAATCTCTACATTAGTGAAGGTGTATTCATGTGTATATTTATTTCATATACTCTGAAGATTATAAACAGGTTTTTAGGGCAGATTGTATTAATATTCACCGCCCAATATTGACCGACTGAAAAGTCATTCATTAAATACAATCTATTTAGGCAACACTGGCAAATGGTTTCAAAGTGGCCTATTTTCTTCATTACAGCATTACGAGGTATCAGGAAACTCACCGTATTAAATTGGACATGATGACTTACGCCAATTTCACTGTGTTTTTTCCAAATTTATATACAAGTAAATAAATCCGTTTCGTTGAACTGATGATAGAAAACTGAATTCAGAGCAGTTATGTCCATTATAGTTAGCTCAGTAACAATAAAAAAAATCATTTTGAATTATTTAAAGGGTTATTTGAGACCAGTAGACACGAGGAATATTCCAAATTGACTTCATCATGGTCAAGCAGAGATTTCGATTGCCTCTTGCTAATAGAGAGGAATGCAGCGCCACTGCACCATTAAAGGTCCTATCAGTGAGATTTGAATCCCAGTAGTCTAGTTCCTTGATCACTGAGCTCTTACTGAGGCAACTTAATTATACCTGGTGAAGTAGTACTATAGAAAACTGAGGTATTACTGTACTATTCACTGAATATTCAGTTTTGCAAATTGCTAGTCATCATCCTGTCGGATGGAAAGAAGAAGAAGAAGAAGAAGAGGAATGTGGCTACAGCCCACGGATGGGAACGAATCGTCCTACCCCTCGAAAAACGTGGATGCGGCATTTCAAGAATTGGAAACTTAGAGAGCCAGACAGGAAAACCACTAGAAGGTGAGTTTCGGGCTCAGTTCACATCTCGGGATCGCCAATTTATAGAATGATCAGTTGTGAACTCATGTACTCTAAATCATGTCTGTCCTAGAATAACGATTACGCGTTCATACCTGCCGGTGATATAGAGCCCATCAAAGAATGGGTTACAAGAACTCGCCACAGGCACAATACCGCTCCGCAAGAATGTTTGGTCTGTTCATCTCTACTGTTTTACAGGCAGAATTTACAGCCATCTATGTTTGCTCTAACTGCTGTCATGATTTAATAGCCAAATGCCATGTGTGAGATGGCCATTAACGGAAGGAGAGAGAGGGAGAGTGAGAAGAAAGGAGTCTCCCAATTTCATTTAATAAACAGAGTGACAAATTGTAGGCTTCAGTAAATTGATCTGAAGAGGAAATATCGGTTTCGTTCAGTGTGGTGCTAGGCTTATATTATAGTAATGTACACGGCTTGATTCCACCTTCACTGTTCGCACTTCCAATCGGTATGCCTGCACACTTGTCTTTCCGTGGCTTGTCATAGTCACCAGTGATAAATGACAAGGAACTTCCAGTCGCATTGTCGTATGAATAAGATAAGGTAAATGTGGTACAGATGCCGCTGTGGTACAGATGCTGCATATACTGTACTCATAAGTTCCCGTCGTTGCATCTAGATAGCAGTGTGTAAGCTATTTCGGCATCTAAGCAATAGCCACTGTCTGCGGGTATGATGCAAGTTGCTCGTATATTACGCAAATTGTAGTCGATAACGTGAGACAAGTGCTTGTTTCCTCCTGGAAAAGTTTTTTCTTGTGTTCATTTTATTGTAATGTATATTAAGTTGGCTTCAAACGCATAAATTCGCCGCTTTTAGTACATAATAACATAACTGTTACTGTAGTAGATGGTAGGCTTATTTTCGGCTATGTTAGCCTTGAGGTAGACTACAACAACAGGAGGGTGGGCGTCTCCACCTGACATTTGGGAGAGTTGCCGCACAGCAATCCGGTGGAGATGCCTCATTGATATCATATTTTAAAAGCTATCTGGAAACATTTAAACTATTCAGAGGGTGCCGGTACTCTATTCGAGTATTTTATTATCTTATGATTCTTAAATTAGGCCTACCTAATTTATTTCATTGGTTTCATTGTTAACATTATTGTTACTATATACAATCATATTATTTTCAGAAATGAAAATTTATGGCATGCCTACTCGGTACAAAATCAATGGCACAGTCAAAAGAGCTCAGTGGGAGAGAAAAATTTAAGAGAAGGTGTAAAAAAAAAGACTGAAATCAAAGGAAATGCCATTCAGGAAGGCAAAAAGGTGCAATGGAATTCAGACATGCGCATTAAAACGAAGAATGGATTCCGGAAATCTGGATAAGGCACAATGGGTCCATATGTGTTTGTTAAATAAGGCCTTTATAAACTCATATAAGATTTATAATGTGAATTAAAATAAAACGCAGTTTCTATTGACGATGGGGAGTGTTTACAAAAGATAATTCTATTTTTCACAATATAATTGTCTTGTAGTATGTTGTAATACGCAATTGTATTTGAGTTGAAGAAATTAGCATAAATTTGATTTTGTTAGTAATTATTTTACTTGCGGCATCTCTCCCGAGCAAAGTCGGCATCTATGCCGGGTACCAGGGAGAGTCGCCGCTGATGCAACAATTTCTTTGTTCCTAATTTTCACCGAGCCAGCCCCGTGGTGTTGGGGTAGCGCGCCTGCCTCTCACCCGGAGGCCCCGGGTTTGATTCCCGGCTCCGTCAGGGATTTTAGAAACTGACGTGAGGGCTGGAACTGGGTGCACTCAACCTCGTGAGGAATATTGAGTACCTGTCTGACCGTGAGGCAGCGCCCCGGTCAAGAAAACCAAGATTAACGGCCGAGGGGACCCGATGCTCTGACCACGCGTCACCCCAATATCTGCAGGCCAAATGGCTGGGCAGCGGTTGCTTGGTAGGCCTAGGCCCTTCAAGGGCTGTAGTGCCAGAGGTTATTTGTTATGCTATATTTTTCGCCGATCTATTTTCAATTACTAATGCTTTACTCATATGTGATCTATTGCAAACATTTTCAAATTATACTCTATCAATTTGTAACAATTTTATAATAATTCTACTGAGATATAACAAAAGTTATAGAAAGTGCGGAAACAACCCCGGATTTACCTTAAGCAATGCACGCGTAGGTTTAATACATGGAATACTATATGCAGTATTATTATTATTATTATTATTATTATTATTATTATGGACACTTCCAAGGCTAAAAAAACTAGATGCGGTAAGTTTCTTACTTTTCCTGGGTAAATAAGAACTAAAAAGGATACGGAACGTTTCGCATGGTAACGACAACTGTGCGGTACCTCAGAATTATGGTAAGCTGCAACTCATTTTCTTTGGAGGTACTGTAATGGTAATGGCTATACTAGTGTGTGTATTTGTAATCAAGGCTAGGATTTAGGTAGGAGGTGGCTGTGGCCTTAAATGAGGTGCCATCTGGCACACGCCTGGAGTAGAAGTGGGGAACCACGTAAAACCACTTCTAGGTTGGCTGAGGTAGAATCTGAATAGAGCCCACCTCTTCTCAGTTCTGCCTCGCGTCTAAGTTAGCGGAGTATTATATTCCCTGCCATCTTTAAATAAATTTAAAAAATTTAAGCTATATAGTCTAAATATTGATTTGTAATGATAGGAGCAAATTCACGAAATTTAAGGTTAAATTGGAACAGCTGTTTATAGATACGAACATACCCATATTTGCCAATGGGCATAAGGGCAGATGACCTCGCTGTTCTGCCCCTTAAAACAACAATAACTAACTAATCAATGGGCAAACTAGGGCAGTTGTCCCAAGATGACAGAATCTAGGGAGCGGCATGTTTTCCCCGAAGACCGGCGAAACATTTGAGAATGTCTTTAACTTATGCGTGAGGGGAGGAAAACACTTCAAAATCGATCAGTTTTATAATATCCAAATCTTTACAAAGTCCCCGGTTCTTGTATGTAACGGGTAATCTCGAGACCACTGGATGGATTTCGATGCGGTTTACACCATTGTGTAATGGATTTTTCGAGGAAGGTTTCCGTAGAAAAACGTTCACTTATAATCGAAGGAAACCGAGCAGTTATGATTTCTGCGAATTGAGTCGAAGAAAATCGTTTAAGCCTTTTAAACTTAGGCTGGGTAAACCGTTAAAATATCTATATACTATGAGTGTAAGAATTTTTCACCATGAAAAGTTCTAAAAATAAGTCCGCGACAGCATATCTCTTTCTTTAACACATCGCCCACTATGCGTGTTTTTACGTTTTCATTTCTTCCAACTATCTCCATTCAGTGGAAATTTAAATTACTAGCTTCGGAGTGAGTTTACGAACTAGCGAGTGAGCCTATCAGCCTCAGCTTCGGCCAGCATCAAACTGTCGACTGGTGTCGAGTTCAGATTTGAGAGAAGAGTACATGTGTTTGTAGTTTCGCTGTTCACCTCGGCTCTTTTAATTTGCGTCTGGGATTTCCGTCCGTGCACCTTTTAAGCTTACGCTGGGTAAACAGTTACAGATACCGGGCGAAGTCGTGGCGGGTTGTTAGTTATAGAATAAACAATTAATTTGTCAATTATTTTCAGCTGGGTTTAATAAAATTATCCAGAGAGTAGTTGTTTTGGTCATACTCGTAATACCTAACGGCTGCGATATTTTTAATGTTTTAAAATTGATTTCATGTTTTGAGCAAGATTTGTGAATCAATGGGGTTCTTGTCATGCCACAGTTTTTTTGAAGAAAAAAAGTTAACTAATTAATTAATTAATTTATTTATTTTATATTTATTTATTTATTTAAATGGTATAGAATATCCCAGTGTCTCACTGTCTTCTTAATCGTCGCTCATATATCACTGCCCAGGAAAAAGATTTAAAACAACGAATAATTACGTATTTATATGCAACATTGACTGTCAATAAATATAATCCAAATATAAAACCAAAATACAAATAGATTATATGGCGGCGGTGAAGACTAATTTTCTTAATTTATTGTTCTGAATATGTACCGACTTTTGTGGTGTACATGAACCCTTAAATATACCAAACATATCAACGAAAGTATTTACAGCCTACCGGAAGTAAAATAAATCATCATTATGTTTATAGTACACATATAGACTAGTCTACGTATTTGGCGGGTTTTAATGTAACACACTGACGTAATATATGACCACATGCGTAATTATTCCCAAGAAAATACCATGATTTGACATTCGAACGAGCCCGAAGCGAATAAGAGAAACCCTTTGCCACTACAAAGAGCGATACAGCAATCAATTTCAAGTGTGAAACGGAGCGAGCAGTCGTCTCCACTCCCAACTAACAATACACACGTGGCATGCATGCATTATATCATTAAAGCAGGTCTAATATTTATATGGAGCCAAACTTAAAAAACTACTTAAAACAATTTAATAATCTCAGATAATAATGAAAAATGATTGACAGACAAACAGTAATTGGCTGTGCAGTTAAGGTGTAATGTGGCAGACCTGAACAAACAACCAAAATTCCAATTTGCAAAAAACTATTATAATACCGTAATTTGTAACATTTTGAAAGCATTTCTAATTTAAGCTGCCTGTATGACTATTTTGACTACCTCGTGGGGCAGTGGTTAGCATTGTTGGCTGCCAGCCCCAGAGGTCCCAGATTCGATTCCTGGTCCTGACAAGAATTCTTTTAAAAGTCTTGTTATAGTCTGGTACGTCGTCTCTCAACCTCGTGACGCTAAAGGAACCTACAAGATGCTGTGGCAGTAGGAGAGACGGAAAGGAACTGGAGACCCTACCCCACGTAAACTCCGGCTCAGGACTCTAATTGCGTTGCCCAGATATGGCATTCTTTGATCTTGTTTGACTGATTGCATTGCAATTAATCGATTAACGAACGGGCCTCGCAAAATATGAACTGAGGCAGGAAGTCTAAATATGGCCCTGTATATGGGAAAAAGCTAACACACAAAGAAGGAAAGAAAGAAAGAAAGAAAGAAAGAAAGAAAGAAAAAGCAAACAACAATAAAGTAATCGGAAAGACAGAAATCTGGATGTTGGTCTCAATCGTCATAAAACTCATCATAATGCGTAAAGAATCGATTCGCCGTCAAAAGAACAAGCGGACAGGCAGGCAGTAGCATATATACATTAGATGCTTGGTAAGTTGGTGTTGCTTCCTTCCATTTCTATGTAGTGTCAAACGTCTTGTTGTTAACTCGTATTAGAGGCTTGGGACACCTTGGTCATCAGTGCCGCCAGTGCGTTCTCAATCTGTCTGATAACCTGTACTTCTATAGTGATTGTAGTAGAGTGTGTAACTGTAAATACCAAGGACGAGGATAGGGTACGTGCTCCGAGATTGGAATTAAGGAACTTTGCCGGCATTTGTCTGGAGGGAGTGTTGAAAAAAAGCGGGTGGAAACCACACTCAGAATAGCCAATGTCAGTGCCGGGATTCGACCATCAGAAGATTCCCATCGTGGCCGTGGGGGGTGATTTAACACGCACGGTTACTCCACGGGGTCTGTGCCATAAGCAGGAGCATGTAACTGCTCTCCAGTCCCTGTGCGCCCGAATCAGATTTGAGTAACGTAATTGCTGGTATTTAAGCCACAGTTTTTCGAATCCACTTCTTCTCAGTTTGCCTCACGAGACTTACCCATTCCAACCCTCAGACCAGAATTAAATTTCTTGGCGGAGACGGGAATCGAGTTCTAACTTCCGCAGTGACAGCCAAGAATTTATCACATTTGTAACACATTAGATAAGAAAACTCTATTGGTCTATTGAGTTAACTTTATTCATGTGAGCCCGTCAGTGACTTGCGCACACGGTACAAAGGCTCCTATCGGCACTGAAGTGGCACTGGTACAGTAGGACCACAATGGTGAAGGCACTAATCAGCAAAGGTCACAAATAGCACAGTTGATAATTTAAAAAAAATGTATTACATCACATTACACAAATATTTCTCTTTTGTAATTTAGGACAGAGCAGCAGTGAAGGTCATTTTGGAGTTAGTTTCAGTTTTGAAATCACTGCTCTATGCAGTTTCCGTAAACACGGGTTCTTATTAAACCATTGAAGCCTGTAATTGTACGTTTGTTCAGGGTGTGAAGCAACACTCAGTATTGCAAAGCTGCAAAAACTGCATACCTTTTAGGAGAAGTCAAACAGGTTTTTTTGCTTTTTATATCACTTATCATCCCATTTCGGCTGCACCCACGGACTCTGCGAGGTATCATTCCTCTGCTATCGCAAGGGCAGTGTCTGGGAGCTGAATACACTTTGACAGCTGATACAACTGGGGATGGTGACAGGCCGATCGCCAAGGCGGCCACTAACTTGGGTCTAATTAAGGAATGGTCGGGGGAAAGGATTTTGGAAGGAAGTCCTCCGTGGACCTGTTGAAATAAACCGTCCCGGCATTTCCCTGGTGGTTAAAATGGGAAACCACGAAAACGATATTCAGGTCAGCCAAGGTGGGATTCGGCCCCACGCTCTCTCGATGCCAGCAAGGCACGAGCAAGCGTGTTAGAGCTCTCAGCCACCGTGGCCGGTCAAACACGAATATACAACACAAAAAGGAGAAACGGCAAGATAAGTTAGTTTTTGTTGTACAGGGATATGAATAGAGATTCCTAAAAAGACTGGGTGAACAAATTTTCCGGACTTGTTGGCCATGGCTTAGTGGGGTTTGAATTTCGAAAAGGTCTTTCGTAAAATTCGGCTTTGGGAATATTTTGAATTCTGGTTTGAGGAGAACAGATGAGACAAGTGAGAACAGATGGTTTCGAACCCTTACGTCATCCACCGTAGAAGAGATTTGCCGTACGTTCCTATTTCTGATCTGAATAAATGCAGAGATGGTACCAAACGTAAGGCAACGGACACTTGTGTCAAACATTACTGTAGTTCACACCTCACAGCTCTCAGAGTTGTTGTTTTATTTGAGGGGCTTGGACATCGTGGTCATGTAGCTCCGTGTACTTGGGTGCTATTGGAATGTTGTCTGATAACCTGTGTTATTGTGATGGATGTATTAGTGTTTTTGTAATTCATGTAAAGATTGGAATGGAGGCGACCGTGGCCTTATATTAGGAACCATCCTGGCATTTGCCTGGAGTAGAAGCGGGAAATCACGGAAAACCACTCCCAGGATGTCTGGGGTGGGAATTGAACCCACCTCTTCTCAGGTTTTACTACACGAGATTGAGTGTACCCCGTTCCAGCCCTCAGACTAGAATTAGATTTCTTGGCAGAGCCAGGAATCAAACACAGACCTCCAGGGTGACAACCAATAATTCTTGCTACTACACCAGGATAATGACGATTCCACGAGTGAAGAAACCGCTGCGTGAGAAGCGGTTTGCAAACAAAGAGGACATTGTAACAGCGTAGACGAGAGGTGAATCGCACACAGCAGTATTAAGCACCTTTCTCATCGTTGGAAAGATGAATGGAAGCCTTGAAGGATTATTTTGAAGGGTATTAGCTGTGAGTAATGTTCTTAGTTCCCTTCTGTGCATAAAGGAACAATGATATCAACAATTGAGACTGGTTTTTACGTAGTTTATGGGGATGAAATTTAATTGCGAGTACAGTACCGTACATATAAACCAGAATTACTCACGTAACAGATCTATTAGTATATTTTGAGAGATTATTTTAATTGAAATCTAAATACGGTAAACACTCGTAATATTTATATTTGTGCTGCTACAGTGTATTTTAAGTCAAACTACTGTGTGCTACAGTACATTTTTAAAAAATATAGTATTAATTTTTATAAGGGGTTAATATATTCTTATAGATTAATAAATTAAGTTATTTTGGAATTACTGTATTTTGCTATAAACGGATTACTAAATAAAGATTAGGATCCTCGTTTAAACAATGACAATATTGAGAATAATTACACGATTGTAAAATGTTTGTTTACTTAACAATCCGTCGACTTCGTTTTGGTAGTTTTGAAGCAGCCTGGATTCTGCGACTATCCTACAACAAGGGGTACAATATTATGCAAACGATCTCAATTCGAAGCCAAGAGAACAGATGCATGAAATTCACTTTGTCGTTGGCGACTTGCTATTCTCTTGTGAGTTGGTGTGGTTTTTGCGGACAATAGTAAAAGTAATAAAAGTAAAAATCTAAGTATGCACTGCTTAATGACACATTCATAAATTACTTACGTACAAAGGAGAATTGCGTGCAAGTTTGTTACGGAAAACTCAGAGTGATATTGAATGCTTCTACGAAAATGTCATACCGAGGTCAGTTAGACATACCACATTGTACCTATTTCTCTAAAAGTGTATTTCGAATACTGTTTTCCAAAATATTGTTTGTAGAACGAGGTTTAAAAACTCCTTCATGAAACAGAACCACGAGCGCCTCCGGACCACAATTTTAGGGTGGGCCAAGTGGTATTATTAAACATTGTTGATGTGTAACATCTTTCCACTCGGTTGCTGGATATTTTTGTGGGAGTGATTTTGAAAAATGGGACGGAAGGGGATCGGAACGATCGAACTGGCAGTGGTGGATCGAACGGAAGTGTAAGACGCACTGCCAACTCGATCGATCCAGCTGGCAGTGGTAAGATCCAGCTGGCAGTGGTAAGATAAAGAATGTGAAACGTTTTGCTAGCCCCTAACTGTTGGGTGAGAAATGTAACTGTTTACCTTTGCCTAAGCTATGTTGTTTTAATGGGCGCCAAGACCTCAACCCAATGTTGAAATCTAAATTTGTATTTAACAACGTCTAGCTCTGGGAGAACACCTTCAAGAATCTATTCACTCAGATCGTGGTATGATTTGATCATTAACCCAACAAACAATTGCATCAGGAGAAGGAATTGGTCTATATCTAATGCTACCTACTGAAAGCAAAGATTGCATTGTAAAAGAAATGAATTTATTATATAAAACAAGTATAGCAAAATTAATAATAAGTATAAAATTTAAATTGGAGCGATGTGATTTGAATATTACCGATAGAAAATGACGTGAAAACGGAGTCTGATAAATTATTGATTTTACTCTTATTCCCAAGCTATGAAGTTACTGAAATATGAAATATAAAACCAAGAGAAATGAGAGATTGCGTATTTCTGCGTCATTAGCGCTTACCACTGGAAATGCCCGAAGCCTTTCCCTCGTACTGGATGATGCTGTGAGCTTCCCACAGTCTCCTGGATGTCGTCATCTTCGTCGATGTTTGATGAGATTCTGGTAGATTAGATAATTCTATGGTCCGTACCTCGGACCCAAACGCTCGTACAACCGCACTGGTTAAGTTTTACAAAAGTTAGTCCTCCAATCCACGGAACATCGGAGCGATTCCCACGTACAACCGTACTCGTTAAATTCTATACAGATCGTCGCTAACTCCACCAAACATCGGAGCCACTCGCACGCGCACCCATACTCGTCAAGTATTTCACAGATTATCCTCGTACCACGGCGCGTCGAATGATATATGCACACGTCGGCTCCCCCACCATGGTACCGACTTCCAGCTTACGTGGTCTCGCTGATTGGCTGAGCACGCCGCTACTTACCCTCCTCTGGTTCATTACACACGGCGCGCGAATGAAGAAGTTGATATCCGTTCCATATATTCGCCTTTTCTTGACGATGCGACCCAGCCTTGCGTAATACTTCCTGACAAGATTAAGCTTGTATTTGAATTCCCCGTGACTCATCTCTCTCAAATACCCTAACTGACAAAACTCCGTAAAATTCCGTAATCAGATAATTTTCTATGATATCGTCGTTCGTAATAATTTGCTTGATAGCGTTTTCTAAGACATAGAAAACCTATCTGTATGCTTATAATTTTTATAAAATGCTCCGAAAATATCTTAATAATAATTATAATAAATTAATAATAATAATAAATTAACATGAAAAATTCTCTTGGCTGAACAATTTGCCGCGTAAATAAATATAGAATGGCTTCCTACTGACTTATGCCAGTTGCATAAAAAACCCTCGAAAAACACGTTACATATTCGCCTCGGATCATCGGATGATTTACCGTGACGACGGTCCATTATCCGATTATCCCAGACACGTTAATAAACCCCATCCAAAATACATATTACATAAATGAAATCACCCTAAATTACACATATATACACTCATAATTTTTCTTCACGCACTTTGCGTCAAAGTTTGTTGTTACTATGGATTGCACTTTGCAACCAGTCCAATGTTTCTCATATAAAATAGTGTTCCACGGATATTTCCGCCTCTCAAATTCCTCTATGTTGGAGAAATAGACATAATTAATGTGTGAGCACTATGTATTTATGATGTCATATCACACGCATTGAAGGTGTTCTGATATATTTATATCACCATAGAACTTCCTAATTTCACTGGAGGTCCCTTCCTTATGGTGAAATTTAATCTCACTTATCACTGAGCACACGATCACACTATTGTGGCAGCGCCTCGTGACCATAATACTTAATCTCTCTTTAAAGTAGATTAAATTAATATTGACTTCTGAAAAAAAAAAAAAAAGTAAATGCGCATTACATATAACACCAAATATTTCTGTGCCGTAATCGCCCTGTCTTGTTAAGTTCCCGTAGACCATATTCTACTTAATACTAGTTCTCAACACAGATCAATTCTTCTCACACAAATAATACCTTTGTACAAATTATCTTAAATTACACACTTACAAATGTTACATGGCGAGGCCGTAAACAGAAATCACGTGTGCTGATATGTATGAGTTTCATGAAGGACTGTCTCGCATTCTGATGGCCCATCTTTTGCCTCGTGGACGCCTTAAGCAAAAATACCCTGTTCAAGCGCTCACCCATCTCTTGGAGGCAAATGGGAATTCACCAGCGCTACCAAATTCTGGCCTTGGTGTATCGAGACATTTTAGTGCTCAAGAGCATCCGACAATCCCGTCATATTTCCCTGTACCTTAAAAACTCTCATTTACTTACATACAACCCCCCTGTGCGACTTCTGATACGCCTGCCTTGAAGACCAGATCTTCCACGCACCAGACACCACACTTACTCATTTGATAGGCTGGCTCGCCAGCTAAACACACTCACTTTATGACACATATTTTCGTAGACTATGTATATTATACGTTCCGTATAATCTGTTTCCCTCACTATTCTCCAGCACATACGCTGTTTTCCCAATACGTTTGGAAACTATAAATGTTCCTGCGTCACCTGCTTCCAACCTTGCAAGTGGCTCCCTTTAAATGAACGTCATCACGTTGCTCTACTACCATATTTTTCAGTGTCTGTAACGATGCCCTGTTGCTACTGTCCACACATGCTAACCCTACTTTCCTCTGGTGTCACACCTCTACTTGACACTCTATGACCTAAAAATGTCACTTCTGACTGACAGAATGACGACTTAGACAGCTTCAAAGTGAACCCTGCCTGATCAAACTTCTGAAAAACTATATCTAAATGACCTAGATGCTCCTCAAAACTGCGCGAACTAATTACCATATCATCTAGGTAAATGGTTACAAACTCTCCTGTGTCATCCCCTAATGCGATGTTTAAAGCCCTAATTAAAGCTGCTGAACTACTCTTTAACCCATAAGGTGTTCTACAAAATTGATAAAGGTTATATTTATGACTAAAAGCTGTAAATGGTCTATCTTCGTACATAAGTGGCACTTGCCAAAAACTGGAACTCAAATCTACACAAGTGAAATACTTCTTCCCCTCAAATGTTTGCATTAATTCTTCTATTGACATAGATTTCAGCTGATCTGAACTAATTCTACTGTTAACCAAACGAGCGTCTAAACAAATACGAACCGTGCCGTCGGTCTTGGGTACCGTGATCAAAGAATTAACATATGGACTGTTAGAGTGCTCAATAATCCCATCTTCAAGCATCTGATTAATTTGTGCCTCAACTGCACTTTGATAAGCGAAAGGTACAGGATATCTATGTCCTGTGAATACTGACCTATCAATAACGTTCAATGAATGTGTATAGCAATTGGCCATACCAATGCGATCCTCAAAAACTCTCCTATTACACAATAACACATCATAGAGCCGAACACATTGTTCCACCTCTATATTACCCTGAAATGCAGCATCACGTAACGAGCCCTCTAGACTTCCGTTCGTAATCACACTGCCCACAAAACATGGAGAACCCCGCTCTACGGCTGGCGATATCTCATTTAAAGTACAAATCACACCTACAATACTACTCCTCTGAATATGGTCATTGAACGCTACTTCTACTTCAGAATCTCCCCATTTAAATTTCAAACTCCCTACATCATTACATAAGTTACCAGACACTCTACTTAGCCACTCTGAACCCAAGATAACACTGAATACTAAATTTGGAATTACAAGGCAAATCTGCTTCTCTACATGATTATTAATTTTAATGTCTACTAAAACTTGCTTAGAAATTACTTTAGACCTCTTCCCAACAGCTGTGATAACAAAAGTGCTTTTAATTGGCATCTCCTCAAAATTTACTCCAGTTCCTTTCATTTTATCATAAAATGCACTACTTATGCAACTCTTCATACAACCACTATCAATTAAAACATCTGTGTACGCCTCGGACACGTTAAATTTAACTATGGGGCTCTTACTAACCACTTCCTGAATAATACCTTCATCATTTAGTTCATGTAATAATTCATTTCTTACATTTAGGTCATAGGGTTCCTGTATAATTGTATGGACAGGGCATGCTACAGACTGAGATTCTGACCTTACTTCGCAGCCTGGTTCGCGTTTAAAGAACCGCTACAGCTGGCCGTAGTACTAGTTACTACTGCACTGGTCTGGTTGTTCTGAGTTGTGTTGTCATTGTTTGGCTGTATATTACTACCACTAGGCTGTCCTCTTCCTTGACCCCTATTCTGGTTGTAATTATTGTCATTATAATTTCTTCCTTGATTTCCCCTGAAATCATTGTTTCTCCCTTGATTTCCCCTGTAATCATTGTTCCTCCCTTGATTTCCCCTTAAATCATTGTTCCTCCCTTGATACTGATTACCATAGCCATTTCCTCTGTTCTGATTTAGCTGATTATTATTATTTCTATTTTGAGCGTTGGCCCCTTCGCCACCGTTCCCTTGAACTTCCTGATGCCTGGCTTCATTAGGTCTATTATTATTATTACCCTGGTTCCTATAGAAATTGTCCTCATAACCCCCTCTCCCTAGTGCATCAAATGTGCTTAACAAATTTTCTACTTGTGATATTGTCTTTACATTCTGGATACAAGCAGCCTCCTTGATCCTATAGGGAAAGTGCCTAAGTAGCAACCTTACCACATCACTTTCCTCCTTCAACCCATCCAGATATTTACACACTAATACCTGCCCTAAAAAGTATTCGGTCATGGTGGAGCTTCCTTTAGGGTTATATTTACCACACACTACTCCCTCACGATGGTGAGACTGAATAACCTCATTCCAGAACTTTTCACAGAATTTCATTTTAAAATCATTCATATCAGTAAACTTGTCTCTGTAGACAGCAAACCAATTCCTCGTTTCCCCCACAAACACTTGTTCTAAAATTTCAACTACCTGGCACCACTCAATACTACCATTTTCCAACCTCTCCCCGAATTTATTTTCTATAGTGTTCATGAACTCCATTGGGCACCCCTGTCGATTGCTGATCTTACCCAGTTCTACCTCCCTGTGTGTGCTATTCACAAAAACTGGCCTATTCTGACTATTTTCTTGCCTGATCCTAGCTTTTAATTTTAACTCTAATTCTGCGATTTTCTCCTCAGCCTTCCTCTCAATACTGTTTACTGTTAATTTAATGTTTCCCTCTGATTCTTCTACTTTATCATATAGCTTTGCTTGTTTCTCCTCAATCTTGCTAATGCTCTCTCTATTACTCTCTCTTAAATCATTTACTTCTGCAACTATTTGTGAGTGGACTTTCTCAATTCTACCCCCCAGCTGTTCCTTAATCTCTTTAGTAGCTACCTGAATTTTGTCAATTTCTCCCCCCAATTGCTTTTTGACCTGCTGTGTTTCCAGTTGCACTAGTTCTTTTAAATTTTCAGCCTGTGTACTGATTCTAATTTCCAACTCCTCCTGTACTTTTCCTAATTTTCTGTCTACATCTGCAATAATCTCTTTAGCCTTTTCTTCCATCACCCCCCTGATCTCACCTCTAATCAGTTCGAATTTGTCAATCATTTCCCTACTGTTTTGTTCTAATTTAGCATTTAAAGTTTCAGTACTCTCTCTATTTTCCTTACTGTTTTGTTCTAATCTGGCGTTTAAAGTTTCATTACTCTCTCTATTTTCCCTACTGTTTTGTTCTAATTTAGCATTTAAGGCATCTGTACTTTCTTTATTTTCCCTACTGTTTTGTTCTAATTTAGCGCTGTTTTGTTCTAATTTTGCATTATTCTGTTCTAATTTTGCATTTAAGGCATCACTACTAACTTTGTTCTGATACATGAACTCGAGAAGTAAAGTTTTTAATTCTGGTTGGCCGCCTACACTCCCTGTTTCAGTATCGGGATTTACCTCCGCTACCCCGGTACTACCATCACTCGACATACTGCTCGTATCATCACTCTCCCGTTGATGACCACTACGTAACCTCATCAGTCTTTCTTTCTCATCCCCCATAATGATATACACTGATACAGACAAATAACCCCCAAAATACAGGCACAGAAATATATACCCTTCTCCTTCCACAAATGTTATTAGGTTTTCATCCCCACGTTGGGCGCCAAATGAAACGTTTTGCTAGCCCCTAACTGTTGGGTGAGAAATGTAACTGTTTACCTTTGCCTAAGCTATGTTGTTTTAATAGGCGCCAAGACCTCAACCCAATGTTGAAATCTAAATTTGTATTTAACAACGTCTAGCTCTGGGAGAACACCTTCAAGAATCTATTCACTCAGATCGTGGTATGATTTGATCATTAACCCAACAAACAATTGTATCAGGAGAAGGAATTGGTCTATATCTAATGCTACCTACTGAAAGCAAAGATTGCATTGTAAAAGAAATGAATTTATTATATAAAACAAGTATAGCAAAATTAATAATAATAATAAGCATAAAATTTAAATTGGAGCGTTGTGATATGAATATTACCGATAGAAAATGACGTGAAAACGGAGTCTGATAAATTATTGATTTTACTCTTATTCCCAAGCTATGAAGTTACTGAAATATGAAATATAAAACCAAGAGAAATGAGAGATTGCGTATTTCTGCGTCATTAGCGCTTACCACTGGAAATGCCCGAAGCCTTTCCCTCGTACTGGATGATGCTGTGAGCTTCCCACAGTCTCCTGGATGTCGTCATCTTCGTCGATGTTTGATGAGATTCTGGTAGATTAGATAATTCTATGGTCCGTACCTCGGACCCAAACGCTCGTACAACCGCACTGGTTAAGTTTTACAAAAGTTAGTCCTCCAATCCACGGAACATCGGAGCGATTCCCGCGTACAACCGTACTCGTTAAATTCTATACAGATCGTCGCTAACTCCACCGAACATCGGAGCCACTCGCACGCGCACCCATACTCGTCAAGTATTTCACAGATTGTCCTCGTACCACGGCGCGTCGAACGATATATGCACACGTCGGCTCCCCCACCATGGTACCGACTTCCAGCTTACGTGGTCTCCCTGATTGGCTGAGCACGCCGCTACTTCCCCTCCTCTGGTTCATTACACACGGCGCGCGAATGAAGAAGTTGATTTCCGTTCCATATATTCGCCTTTTCTTGACGATGCGACCCAGCCTTGCGTAATACTTCCTGACAAGATTAAGCTTGTATTTGAATTCCCCGTGACTCATCTCTCTCAAATACCCTAACTGACAAAACTCCGTAAAATTCCGTAATCAGATAATTTTCTATGATATCGTCGTTCGTAATAATTTGCTTGATAGCGTTTTCTAAGACATAGAAAACCTATCTGTATGCTTATAATTTTTATAAAATGCTCCGAAAATATCTTAATAATAATTATAATAAATTAATAATAATAATAAATTAACATGAAAAATTCTCTTGGCTGAACAATTTGCCGCGTAAATAAATATAGAATGGCTTCCTACTGACTTATGCCAGTTGCATAAAAAACCCTCGAAAAACACGTTACAAATGAGCGCGCGGTGTCAGAAATTGATACCATGACGTACTCTCGGCCATGTGGAATGTATATGACATATTGAACGGTAAACGCTCATGCGAACTCCGGTGTCCAGTGACTGAAACAAATGACATGGTACATGTTCGAAATCTTCGTATCAGTATTTAAATGGTAAAATGCCTTAATATCAAACATTGTAAGTAGTCGGCATTGCCGGTATTATGTTTATGCACAATGGCTATTCAAATATTAACCCACATAACGGTAATGCAGTCATCAATATAATATAATCATTGTGGTTATACGAGAATTGAGCAAGCCTTCATGAACTATTACTGAATACATTCTCTTTACTCACAAGAGGGCCTATTCATAAGGCATTTTAAACTCAATTTCACGCAGGAACATTTTCGAAACAAGCAAAATATAAGTGAAATTTAATTCCGCAATGCAGTGTTATTGGAACGTGGAAATAAGTCACCATCTTGTGCACAATATTTGCGTAGTCGAAATAGCCGTGAGGTTAGCGCCTATGACTGTGTTTCTAGAGAGCTCGGGTTCGAATCCCGGACGGGGTAGATATTTTTGCCACCAGATTATCATTTTAAACGATATTTATCATATTAATATGACTCATTTTAACAGAATCCATATGAAATTACGTGTTGGTCTGTGAATGAAGAGGACCTGTTTATAAGCAATTTAAGGTTATGAGCGGTGTCGCGTCTATTAATCTAGTTGATCCATATCGTATTCTTTATTTAGGCTAGTGCTGGTGGAAGCTACAAATCATCTAATAAAATGAGTTCCGTATTATAAACTACAATATCTGTAAAACACTCCCTTTTACAATAGATTAATATTTGTGCCAATAATAGTATAAAATACCGGTGCATCAACAATTTCACGTGAGGTTCCTTCTATGTCAGATGTTACACATCATATGCGACTACTGTAAGGCTCGTAATTTTTATTTTATATTTGATGTTTATTGTTGCCAATATTACCATTGCCATACGTTCACGCAGCACATCATTTAAAGACAAAGAGTTCATGCATTAAAACTGTACTCACATGGCTCTTTATTTGTAAATACAGTACATTCTCTTTTCCTGTGCTTCAATAAAACAAATTTTGCGCAATGCGGCTTAATGGCTTAGGATGGGCGGGGCCCTTTCGGCCCTTAATGACACACCGTCCCTGAAAAGAGCAAATCTGAAACTCAATTTATACGGATGTTATAGGTAAAAAATTTGGTGTGTTTTTGAATGGCCTCGGTATGACATAGGCCTATTCGTGGAATCATTCTAATCATAGGTGATTTAGTTAACATCGGGACTTCAGTATAACTACGCTCAAACAAGAAATGCGTACAACTGGGTTAGGTATAAACCAGTTTCAACTGTATTAACACATTGTTCAATTTTCCCAACCCGTCAACTTTTTTACCCAGATCCAAGTTGGTACTACCATTGTAAAGCACATTCGAATGACCTTCATTCTAATGTAGTGAATTTCAATTCCTGCTGCCTAATTGGCTGATATAGTACAGTTGCCATGTCTTATGAATTCAGCACCAAGTGGTGTAGCGGCTAGCATTTTTAGCTGTTATCCCGGAGGTCCAAATTCCATTCCCGGTACTGCCAAGAAATGTAGTTCTGGTGTGAGGGCTGGAACGTGGTACACTCAGCCTCGTGAGGCAAAACTGAGAACAGACGGGTTTGATTCTCACCTCAGCCATCCTGGAAGTGGTTTTCCGTAGTTTCTGCATTTCAACTCCAGGCAAATGCCGGGATGGTAACTAACTTGAAGTCACGGCCTCCTCCTTTTCAATCCTCACCTCAATTACAAACACACACGCTCTCTACTACAAACACCACAATTACACAGGTTATCAGAAAAATCTATACATACCCAAGTACACGGGAATAAAGGCCACCATATCCAAGCCCCTCAAATGAAATAACAACAACAACAGCTTACAAAATTTCCTTAATCCCTAGTAGAGCGCCTACTGAGACTAATTGCGTACCTGTAATAATGTCAACGGAAGGAAAGAAGTACCATCCTGATATGTTCTATATTGCTCGGAAAGAAACATTGCTACTTAAGAAAATACATTTTATTGAGGAAAATAATCCAAGTTTTTGGATCAAGGAAATATTTTACTAAAACTATGTGTTTTAAAAATACATGCCATTGAATTACTTAAATGTTGGCATACATCTGATATGAAAGCTCTCTCATGTTTTAAGCACCTTAATTTAGTTGTTTATGTTAATTAACTATAGGGGTTTGGGACATATAGGTCATCAGCCACGTGTTATTGGGTGTGTAGTGAATTTGTCCTGTTAACCTGTGTATCTGTAGTGACTCTAATATTGAATGTAATTCTAATTTATTTTTAGTGTCAAGGAATGGGATAGGTGCGTCGGGTCTTGAAACAAGGTTCCATCCTGGCATTTGCCAGGAGGGAGTGTAGAAAGATCAGCGTTGGTATTTGAACCTTCAATCTCCGGACTTTTAGCTCCCCCGTACAGTCATGTGCGACTTAGCGAGCACTGCTACGCTGCAAGGTCCTTAATTTAGCCATAGGTAAATTTAATATTGATCGATTACTTCGAACAAACACTGCAAGGTTCATATAAACTCATAAAATGCCCTTTGCCTTCATTGTAAGACTCATTTAATCTCTACGCTTGCACCCTTCCGTCGTCCTTGACGCCCATCCCGCTCAATTTCATTTAAATGGAATGGAATGGACAAAGGAAAATCAGACGTGAAAGGCAGACTTTATTTTTATTGAAGCATGAGGGAGGGAGAACACATCAATTAGGGGACCAACGTTGATGCTGAAGCACCACGTCTCACAAACATCGCACAAGAACACGTGTTATTCACAGTATTATTGGTGATATACCAACGATGGGACACATAAACGTAAACAGTGTCTGTTAGGAAGCCAGCCCAGAGGCAGGTTGGATGCTTAAAAAGTACCGCCATAGGTTTCGTTGGTAGATACCCACAAAACTACAATGAAACACTAAAATGAGGCGTACTAGTCGAGATGAGGAGTGAGGTAGTTTGCCATTGCTTTTCTCACTGAGTCAAAACAATAGCACTGTCCCTATGAGTAGAACATTTCACAGTAGATACACACAGGCACTAGTTGCGTCATAAGGCCATTATTTCAGTAGCTTCCATTATAATCACAGCCATGAACGAAAGGAAGGAAGCTTTTAGTTTTACGTGATTGTTAATCAAGTGATCGTGAGCCACGGGACCTCCTTCTTACGTGGAATCAGAACCTCAGGACATGGCATTTCACTTCGAAAATCTTACATGCATTGACCGGGAACCAAACCCGGTCCACCTTGGTGGACTTCCACAGCTGCGCCACCACGCCCCTAAGCCATGAATGAGGCTGAGACATCGGTGGAAAGCCACATTTCACTCTAGCCTATGCCAACAGAGAAATGCAAATGTAATGCATTCATCAAGAGATGGTAAACAGTTCATGTAACAAATAAAATGTATTGGCACAGAAAAAAATCAGAAAAAAACGGAACTACATGCTACATGAGACCGTACCCACCACATCGAAACACAAACAAACATATCCTGCCATTTGCATGTTGCCGAGTGTCATTATATGCCAATCAACGTCGCAATATCAACTCGGTTAAGATAAATTCTAAGATACATTCTTTTTTAAAATTTGTTGATAGATGCTCTGCTCTTTAGCTTACACTAGTCCGCCTCGTTGCGTAGTGGCTAGCATTCTTGGCTGTCCCCGCGGAGGCCCGGGTTCGATTCCCGGCTCTGTCAAGGAATTTAATTCTTGTCTGAGGGCCGGTACGGGGTACCCTCAGTCTCGTGGGGAAAAACGGAGAAGAGGCGGGTTCGATTCCAACCTCAGCCATCTTGGAAGTGGTTTCCCGTGGTTTCCCACTCCTACTCCAGACAAATCGGGGATGGTACATAACTTAACAACATGGCTGCTTCCTACTTAAATCCTACTCTAGTGAAGATATCGCAGTGACACAGGTTATCAGACAATTTCAACACACACTCAAGTATACGGGGTTACATTACAACGATATCGCAAAGACCCTAAAATAATCGTCAACAACAACATTGGCAAACAGCACATTGCTGGCTCACTATGTAGCCTCATATACGAGGCACGTCCAGAAAGTAAGTTCCGTTTGGTAATAAAATTAAATTGTGTACAGATACAGAAAAAATATTTATTGCACAACATTCTACACCTCTTAAACTACTTTTCCCCATAATTGCCGAACTTTTGCAGGCTTTTGTCATAGCGTGGCACAAGTTTTTGGATACCTTCTTCATAGAAGTTTGCCGCCTGTGTCTTCAACCAGTTGGAAACATCTTCTTTCAGCTCTTCGTCATTGTTGAAGTGTTGACCGCCAAGGAAAGACTTGAGATGTGTGAACAGATGAAAGTCGCTAGGAGCGAGGTCAGGGCTGTACGGAGGGTGGTCAAACACGTCCCAGCCAAATCCCTGTAGGAGGTTTTTCGTCACATTTGCAGTGTGTGGTCGTGCGTTGTCGTGAAGAAAAACAACACCTTTTGACAGCAACCCTCGGCGCTTATTCTGTATTGCGCGGCGCAATTTCCTAAGTGTCTCGCAGTAAGCATCTGCGTTGATTGTTTGACCACGCGGTGAGAAATCAATGAGTAAGATGCCTTTCCAGTCCCAGAACACTGTGCACATCATTTTCCGAGGTGTCAAGATTTGTTTCGGCTTAACCTTTGCTGGGGATGAAGTGTGCCTCCAGTCCATTGATTGCCGCTTACTTTCAGGGGTGTCGTAAGAAACCCAAGTTTCATCTCCTGTGACTATCTGTGTCAGAAATTCTTCGCCGCCTTCATTGTAACGGGTCAAAAACTGAAGTGAACTACCCATCCGTTTTGTTTTGTGTTGCTCCGTAAGAATCTTTGTACCCAACGACGGCAAAGTTTACGAAAGTTCAGTTTTTCGGTAACAATTTCATGAATTAGTGATCGTGAGATTTGGGGAAATTCCATAGCGAGAGCACTAATTGTAAACCTGCGGTTTTCCCGGATCTTGTCATCAATTGCGTGATCCAGTTCTTCTGTAACCAAAGATGGACGCCCACTTCGTTCTTCATCGTGCACTTCACTACGTCCTTCATTGAACTGTCGGACCCATCTTCTCACCATTGAATCACTCATCGCATTTTGTCCATACACTTCGCAAATTTGCCGATAAATTTCAATTGGTTTCACTTTCCTAGCTTTCAGAAAACGAATCACAGATCTGATTTCACAAGCGGCGGGATTTTCAATCAACACCGACATTGTACGAGTAAACATGCACAACAACGCGTACGTGGCAGACAGCGCTCTCCAAATGGCGCACGTTTCTTCTCCTTGATACAGAGCGTCTACCGCGCATATGCGGAACTGCGCTGCAGCGGAACGTACAACTAGTTGAAGACACAGGCGGCACACATCTATGAAGAAGGTATACAAAAACTCGTGCCACGCTACGACAAATGCCTGCAACATTTCGGCAGTTATGTGGAAAAGTAGTTTAAGGGTTGTAGAATTTTGTGCAATAAATAATTTTTCTGTATCTGTACAGAATTTAATGTTATTACAAAACGGAACTTACTTTCTGGACGTACTTCGTACATGACTTCTAACTCGCACGCAGCCACTAGGTTCGTGTTAAATGTTAAGGTTGTCTATGACCTAAAAACTAGAACGTAGACAAGATGCCGATTGTTAATTAAATACCTTGATTTGTAGGCTGAGCAGCCGTCGCCTTGTAGGCCAAAATAATCCCTCAGTTGGCTGTAGAGACCCATTTCGTACTTTGGCGCTTGTCATGAAACTACTTATTGAGACTACGCTTAATTTTAGGCCAGAAGAATGCAAATATGTTTGAGCAATATATTTAAAGATTTGCCAGTTTCCAATTTACACTGGAATATCTCCTAATCAAGAAGACAGGAACTGGTACCTTTTCAAATACCCATCAAATACACACATTTTATCGGCCACCTCGTGGTATAGTGACTAGCAGGCTTGACTGTCACCCCTGAGATCTGGGCTCGATTCCTGGCTCTGCCAATGAATTTAATTCTCGTCTGATGGCCTCAGCGGGGTACACTCAGCCTCCTGAAGCAGAACTGAGAAGAGGTGGGTTCGACTTCCTCCTCAGCCATTTTAGTACCGTAGTGGTTTTCCATGGCTTTCTACTTCCATTCCAAGCATGTGTAGGGATGGTTCCTAACTTAAGGCCACGACCGCCTCCTGCCCACTACTAGTCCAGTTACAAATACACACAATAATTGACATGAGTTATTAGACAAACCCTGCACACACACACCTAAGCACACGGGGCTGAATTATCACGGTGTCCAAGCCGCGAATGGAATTAACAATGACAAATTTTACCAATCATATAGGACCAGTTTGAAAATCGGCTCGTCAGTTGTTTCATTTGAGGGATTAGACATTGTGGTAATTTTAGCCCTATGTACTTGGGTGCGTGTAGGACTTGTCTCTTAACCTGTGTTATTGTGATGGCAGAATTAGTGTGTGGGTTTACAGTTTGGACTAGGATAAGGTAGGGGGCAGCCGTCGCTTTTAGTTAGGCACCATCCCGGCATTTGTCGGGAATGGAAGTAGGAAAGTACGGAAAACCACTTCCAGGATGGATGAGGTTGGAATCGAACCCACCACTTCTCAGTCTCACGAGGCTGAGTGTACCCTGTTCCAACCCTCACACATGATTTGAATTTGATGAAGCCGGGAATTGGACCCGAACCTCAGGATTGAAAGACTGCCATAGGAGTTGGTCGGCACAACTTCAGTTGGACTATAGCAGTGGTTCTGAACCCGTAGAAGTCTGCGGACCACTCAGTCTGAAATTGAATCATGTACGGACCCCCCCCCCCCCCTCCCAATACACCTAATCAGTTGTAACCCTTCCTCAATAATACTTATTTTTTAAGATATTTCATTTCGAAATCTGATAGTCATCGCCGCGAATACATTCGGACGATTCTCGTTCAACGCACACCGTTTTCGAAATCCCCATTTATTGGCCACTTTTTCATACGTGCTGGTGGACCCTTTTCTCCCGCGGACCACTCCCGAGGCACTCGCGGACCACCTGTGGTCCGCGGACCACCGGTTTAGAACCACTTGACTATAGTGACAGGGTAGAATACTTGGCAGCATGCCAGGTCATTTGAAGCAATATTTCCAATTGTTAGTGCGATGCTTATATCTCATTTCCAGGAGGGAGGAGCAGATTCAGCTTACGAGTGAAATGACTACGAGAGAAGACATCCTGTAATGAAAATAATGTCTGTCTTTGATTGACAATTGCGCAATCATACCAATCGATGATTTCGTGCTCATCGAGGGATGGGATGAGAGAATTCCCCACCTATAAAATACACATTACCGCTCTGCAAGAATGATCCCGACATTGGAACACTTGATCTGCTCATCTATTCTGATGTGTAGGAAGAATCTTCCATATTTCAAATTCATATCAAGAGTGATGAGTTGTATTATAGGAACTGTATGTTCGGCCCAATGTATGAAATCTCTTTAAATTTTAGAGGTCCCTATTAGATCGCAGTTCAATTCGTGTATACTGAAATTCTTGGCAAGCAGTCAACAGCAGTGTGTGTGTGCCTTGCTCTGCTATAAAGACATCCCATTTAAAGCGAGTGACAAGATAGTCCGGGAGTTGTTGTGGGTGTTCATTCATTTATGGACATGGTGGTCACTAGCCCCGTTTACTTGCTTCTTTAATGGCTTATCCTTCCAGCTCGGCTTCATCCGCTTGAGCTTTTAGTTCTCGCAGTAAAGAGGCGCAGGTGCGCTTCATAAAAAGGGAGGTAGCTCGCAGTTCGCTACTTCTGTGGGGGTCCAGGCGGGGACACCAAGAGCCCGCTGATGAGCCAGCTTGGTGTCCTAGGCGAAACCCCACACAAGACACGACACAAACCAAGAAAACGTGCTGAGTTTTTATTTATTTTAATGTTGCAAAACTTAGAAATGTCGATCTCATCAACAAAACAGTCTTCCTCTCCCAACTAATCTGGTATACTTAAATGATAAGCCTTAAAACTACAGTAGAATTGTTAACTAATATGCGGAATGACATTCTAGTACAGGGAGTGATTTTATAAACTTCGTGACGGAGTACCGCGGATTAGGACCGCATGCAAGTGGAGTCATTGAGCACAGAGACTGCAAGGGCCAGCAAAGGTGAGCGGAAGTAATTGAGTAATCGTTTCCGTCTGCAGCTGTGTCTCCCGTCAGCAGCCTGCAATCAACACACGGAATATGGTCTCACATGGGGAATCCCGCGGACCGCAAATGGGGTTCCTACTGTTAACGGCCCGAAACGCTCCCAGTACTATGCTGTGATGATGGTAGAAAGCTATAGTTACAGCATACGAAATAGTGTTTGTCTACTATTATAAATAATAATAATAAATAATAATGTTACGGGAAGCCTCCGTGGCTTAGGCGGCAGCACGCCGGCCTCTCACCGCTGGGTCCGTGGTTCAAATCCCGGTCACTCCATGTGAGATCTGTGCTGGACAGAACGGAGGCAGACAGGTTTTTCTCCGGGTACTCCGGTTTTCCCTGTCAAAATTTCATTCCAGCAGCACTCTCCACTATCATTTCATTTCATCTGTCAATCATTTAATCATTGCCCCAGGGGAGTGCGTCAGGCCTCGGCAGCCGGCACAGTTCATATCCTCGCCGCTAGATTGGGGCTTCATTCATTCCATTCCTGACCCGGTCGAAGACTGGAAGCAGGCTGTGGATTTTCATTTTCAATAATGTTATGGCTCTTTTAACTTCTCTGGCTTTTAGAGACGCGGAGTCCCGGAATTTTGCCCCGAAGTCTACTATTATTGTGTTGAATGATCTGATGTGGATACTACCCAGCCAGCTAGTTGTTGCCGGTGTTGTAATCGGAACTATTGCGCTCCGCCCAGCCACACGCCTGCGATAGATGTACAGTTGTCGCCAACGAAACCTCATCGCGTGCCGCGTGTGTGCATGGTTCGTGCTGAGCCGTGCGCTGTGCGGTGTGTTCTTATAGTATGCCTGTAGGCCTACATGCGTTCCCCCTCTTGCTCCTCACCCGCCCGTGGCAGCCATAACGTGGCGAGCTGACGTAATGTATACACAACAGCCCCGTTCCACGTCTAGCGGTAACAATTCCCTGGCAGGGTACTACTTATCGGAAAATGTAGAATGTCAAGAGGCTGCTCAGACAATCATTTTTCTTTTGATGTTCACTCTAACTCTTAATTCTTTGAATTTGAGTAGCTTTCATAATCGTAGCAAACTTCTAGAGACCCAATGTCAATTTCGGCCTAATAAAGCAAAGGCAGATGCGTTCTTTGTTGTAAAACAAATCCAAGAAAAAAGTCTGGAACAATACCGTCCTTTGTATCTGTGCTTCGTTGACCTAGAAAAGGCTTTTGACAGTGTTAGATTGCGATTTAGATTGTGCTGAAAAAGACTGGCAGTCCTGAAAAATTTGTTAACATAACTTGGCAGTTCCACGAGAACAGGATGACAACAGTTTTACATGAAGAAGATTTTCCAGCCCCTCTTTCAACAAGTGGTGTTAAACATTACTGTGGCCTGGCTCAAACCCTGATTGCCTTATACTTTGCTGCAGTGTTGCAAGATGATGCGAAAACTTGTACTGATCTAATATATGTTAATTCAAGGACGGACAGAATTATCTTCAATCTTTCTCGCGTCAGAGCAAATCACCAAGTCACGGAATTTTATGTCCTGGACGTGCTTTACGCCGGCGACGTTTGTCTTACGGCTGACTCAGTGGAATCTCTACCAACCGATGTGGACTCTCTACAAACATCCTAATGTAAATTTGCTTTAGTCATAACTTGCTAAAGCTCAAATTCTGAAAGAGCCGTCTAGGAGTTACGCTGCGGACGGGTCGAGTATTAAATTGGACGACATACAGTAGGGCCATGTCTTGATGAAGTGTCCCACTTCAGGTACCTTGGGGACCAAATTAGATTCGACAACAGCCTAGTATCAGAGATTCCAGCTCGTATAGCCAACGCAGCTTTACAATTAATTTGACAAGTTGAACATTCCTGTCTGGAAATCACACCCTCTCAAACTGCAGACTAAGTTCATGGTGTACAAGGCCATAGTGATACCCACACTGCAAAGACCTGGTGCTGTTGAAACGCAGCTCAGTATCAAAAAACTTGACTCCTTTCATTTACAATGTCTGCGTTCCATATCTGTGGCTCAATCGTGTTCCGAACAACAAAGTAGTGAAATACCAACTGAGATGGAATAGTCACAATTTTCGTATGGACGATGGTAGACTGCTGAAATTAGTGTTCATCATAGAACTCTCGCATGGAAAGCGGAAGCAAGGAGGACAATACCTGCGCTATAAAGAGTATAGATGTTTTAGAACGCCAATTCACAATTTGTGGCATACCAAGTGATCGTTAGGAGCAGCTCGCACGTCAGAGACTGCATTAGCACTCGAGAGTACACAGAAGGATCGACCTGTATGAGATGCGTCTGGAAGACCAGAACGCTAATCGTCAAATACCGAAAGTCCGGCCCAAGTCATCGTATAACTCGTACACCAACAACTCAACTCAACTGGACAATTCCACTGTGCTTTGTGCAACCAGGTCTTCAAAGCAAAGTTCGGCTTCACGGGCCATGTCCGAGCTTACCACAACCTGGACATGGATAACTGAAGGAGTCGCTGTGGTCGAATATGGCGAGGATGCCTATTTAGGCTACATCGTTCTTTATCTAAGGCAGGGGTCGCAAGACTTTTTATCCTTAAGGCCACACTGACTCCTCTACTAAGTCCCAAGGCACAACTCATCATACCAACATACTAGAGTTTTGAGTTACGCGAACATTTTCGATTAGGGACTAGCCGGTGAGTGAGATATCTATGGCGCAGGGTGCGGGGGTGGACTCCGCTCCACTTGATTGTGGCTTTTTTCAGCATTGGCACTACTGATCTTAGTGAGAAAAAAAATCCAAAATTAAATTTACAAAATATATTTACAGATCCACAACTCCAAACAAATGGCAGTGGAAAATTACAGCTATATAAGTCTCAATAATCATAATTGAAAATGAAAATCCACAGCCTGCTTCCAGTCTCCGACCGGGTCAGGAATGGAATGAATGAAGCTCCCATCTAGCGGCGAGGATATGAACTGTGCCGGCTGGCGAGGCCTGACGCACTCCTCTGGGGCAATGATTAAATGAATGACAGATGAAATGAAATGATAGTGGAGAGTGTTTCTGGAATGAAATTTTGACAGAGAAAACCGGAGTACCCGGAGAAAAACCTGTCTGCCTCCGTTTTGTCCAGCACAGATCTCACATGGAGTGACCGGGATTTGAACCACGGACCCAGCGGTGAGAGGCCGGCGTGCTGCCGCCTAAGCCACGGAGGCTCCAATAATCATAATTATAATTTCCAATTTCATTATGTGAGTTACCCCAAGCATGTCACTTACTTTAAGTTTTGAGGATGAATCTCATATCATTAATTGCAGTTAAAATGTTCAGTTATTGTGCTTTTTAATTGGTAATTAAATAATGACATCTGATTATTATTTTGTACGATTTACTTTGTAACCGGAATGTTCAGCCCCTCAACCGCGGGACGGATTGGTGATGTTCACGTGCCGGTGTTGGCTCGCGGGCCGTAGTTTGCAAACCCCTGATCTAAGGCATTATTATTATTATTATTATTATGGAATTGTTGTTGTAAAGAAGAAATACTAATTGAAAGTATTTCAATTTATCATTGCAATTTATCCCAGTTGAAACAAAAAGCAATAGGATATACCCTAGTTACGAATACGATGCTGTCCCACGGGAGTGACTTCACAGTAAAGAACAGTTGTAAGTTGTAACAGCTTCGAGCATTATATACGATGCAGTTGGAGGCAAATGCCATTCTTGCTTGCCCCGCGAGTCGCAATAGGATTCATTCACGGTTTTACTGCCACAGGTAGTTTGTGGAAAGGCAAGCGAACGAAGACGATTGGGCCTGTCAGCTTGTTGAAAGAAAACAAGGGCAGAAGCGTCAGCTAGATGGGAAGGAAACTTTCTTGAATGCAAAAAGAGAAGGAAGAAAAAAGAAGCTATGTCCTATATATGGAAGCAGGCTGTTACAGTGGGAATACTTTCAAGCCGTCTACAGTCAAAATCGTTGTTCCTACTCAACTTCGTTGCAAAGTCCATTGGATTTCATCGCTTATAAAGAGTTGTTCTAGCTGCCTTGAGACCCGCGTGGTGACCCATATGTCTAGCGTAGCATGCTAATATTGGAACAGGGCCAGAGTTCATTGCCACGCGAGCGACGGATTCATTGATTCAGATTACTGTACTTGTAGCGTCTTCTCTTTGTTACTGTCTGTAGGTTTTGGCACAAAAGAAATTCCTGGAGACTGCGGATATCTAATCACGACATTATGATTATTGTTCTATTCTTCTGTATTTGCTCAATTGCCATGCCGTCTCGCAAGAACGGGGGCAACAAAGTCTCCTTCCCAATTTCACCAATAAGAAATGTTATTTCGTTCTCAGATTGCCACTATCCTCTATAATACGTCATCGATTCACATATTATCTGTTACTGCTCTACCACAAACTTCCCTCTAAAGATGCGTCCTGAAATAACCAGATTAGGCGGGAAACAGTAGGCGTTGGCAGCCCAGCTTCTGACTATAATCGAAATGTTGCGTATCACTGCGGTATGTCTTTCATCAACTGTGCCCAAGGTTACGGTAGCAAATCCCGTCGCAGTCAGTTGGCATTTCAGGGTGCTCAAACTTGGGATGACCCATATCAGTATATTTCCTGGCGTGTTAGAAATCTCCTAAAGGGCAAACAGTTTTATAATGGCTGAAGTGGGAATCGAACCACCTCTTCTCAGTATTGCCCGAGCGTACCCCGTTCCAGCCCTCAGAGCAGACTAACAATTTCTTGGCACAGCCAGGAATCGACCTCCGTGGTAACAGACAAGTATGACAGTTACTACGTCACGAGATGGATTAGTCAAATGTTGAAGACCGCCGAGTTATGAATTATAGTAAGTGGATGTTGGCCGTATATTTATGACCAGTATGCGGATTGTAGAGTTTAGTTCAAGGGGATACGGAACGGTGAAAATTGTCAAAATCAACATTTTTTATTTTTTATTTTATGAATCTCTGAAAATCTTTAAAATTATGTGTAATACATTACAGTTAAACCATAAAAAATGCCATAATTTTAACTTACACTTGCGCTATCAATGAGATACCCTAACGTCTTAACTGCAGTTTTCTCAGTTCCATTTATTTGAAATGTATGCTCCTTCTTCTAGGCGACTATTTATCACTGAGCTTTGAAATGTTCACCATAAATTTGTCTCATGAAGGTTAATATTTTAATGGACAAGTTCCCTTATTTAAAGTAAAACTGTTTCGGTTTAGGCTGTTTTATTTGAGAAGAAGTGATTCCATTTTTTTTTTCACAGTAAAAAAAGAAAAATTCTGACTCCCCTGAAATCCAATATAAAAACGCTCCATTTATATGTCAAGTAAGGTTTGAGTGAAATGTGACATGAATCTCATTAACATAGACTACCATTATTAGATCCTGAGGAAAAGGAACATGAATTAAACAAATTTAACATTGGTAAGATAGGCAATTCCGTATCCACTTAAAACTGCAAGGAAACAATTTGTTTTAGTATGTAAATAGTGCCTGTAGCTCAACAAGACACCACACTGATATAAACTGGGCGTGGAGATAATAGTAATGGGCAGTAACTCTGCTGGCAATGAGATAGGGAACGGACATACTGTATCATCGTCTATGGCAGATACAGTAGTTAATGCATGTTCAAAACAGTTTGTCGTGGAAGCAGCCGATGTGTCCAGAATCAAGAATCAGTTTATCGTTTAATGTTTTTTTAACGAAGTTTAGGAACAAGGCGTGTGTAAGATGAAATGTTGTTTCATGATAAACGCTGAATTCTAGAGCCGTTTGTCCAAATTAAATATTGTTTTATGACGTGCATACTGTTTTATTCAAGTGTGATTCACCATACGTTCTGATAATGGAAAACCAGCCACTGATAGGAATTCCTAGGAGGCTGTGATTTTGTTACCCAACTTGGGTTATTAAACATGTAAGCACTTTCTATTCATGAGTGGGAGGACAGGGAAGCCATATTCCAGGAAATATCATCAATAGCGGGAACAATTAAACTTCACTGCAACAATTCATGTGACGAATAACAATACAAACATTACAGTGTGTTTTATAATGTGAGATGCCTTTCATGAAACATTCGAAATACAGAATTTGGAATACAATTGGGTAATCGAGTTGACATTAAAAATAACCTGTGATTTTTCCTCTTTAGGATCTGGATCTTGAAACAAATCACACAATTTGAAAAGTTATTATTATTATGAATAATTCCATCAGGTCATTTGATATATTGTAACTGTTTGTTTGTCATGTAGACTTGTATATAAGAATAAAATTCAAATATAAAATTAAATCAGTCGGATGCTCGGGGGTACATAATCAAGTCTACAATCATGTTTTTAGATGTACTAATGATGGACACATATACTTCATATATTTATAAATAACTATAAAAATAATTAACTCTAAGATTACAATATCTCAAGATTCGAATAACACAAATACAACTGTAAAAAACACCGTCGACATAGACCTTAATGGTTGAAACAAGATCTTTGCATTACCTACTCCCGATTTTCAAGTGTAACTCCGTGAAACACACGTGGTAATCTCCTCAACTACTACCTTTTGACACGGAAAGCTGCTTATTATGTGGACTCATACTCTGACAGCTAGAATTACATTCCCCCTCATCGAGAGCGCTGCCATCACTACTATGCCAAAAGGTCATTATAGACTATTACGGAATTCAAACATTCTGGATAAACACATTGTTAGAAAGGAGCTTGGAAATTTGACAAGAAAAGCAGAATGGGAGTATTTGAGCAAAATGTCCATCATCCACCATAGTGTATAATAATAATGTTATTGGTTTTACGACCCTTTTAACTACTACGGTTTTTAGAGACGCCGAAATTTTATCGCGAATGGGATTTTTAACGTGCCAGTAAATCTACTGACACGGCTCCCTCGCATTTGCGCCCCCCATTAATTGCCAGCTGGCTGCGCCAGGATTCGATCCTGCAACCTTGAGAACAGCAGGCGATAACGTTACCGCTGAGCCACGCAGCCAGCCTCTCATCCACCATACTTCCCACACCTTGCACCCAGAGATTATTAGGCCTACAACTTCCATTTTCTGCACAACCACATTTGTGGGAATCCTTCGCTATGGAGGCTAGAGTGCGAGTTTTTGCACACAGGCATCACGCAGCTGGGGGTAAATTGGGAAAAGGTGCTGGATTACTTTGAAGACGAACGTTATGTGACATGTTCCTTTACCCTCATTGTGTTTGACATTCCAAAACTTGTGTGCTGTACTGTATAGCATTCTTGCCTCCGATGTTTTAAATCGTCAATAACTTATTGTAGTTGTAGCAACTATTTGGGCATAATGTGAATTGTCATCTTTAAGCAGCATTATTATTTATTTGTTGGTTCCATCAGATAATTAAGATCTTAGGTGAGTGTTGGAACGGGAATCACAAAACCCCATGAAGAAAATTAAATAGCTGCTTGATATGATAAGTAGTGCGGCTGAGGGTGTTGCCAGGTTGGCCGCGCGTTCTCCATAATCCACAGGCGACAGTCGTCGTTGGGTGCACAGCACATGGTATTCTGAGGTCCAGTCGCGTTTGTTTTTAAATTTATTTATTATTCGTGTTTCTCTTCAATGCACTTCGAATTTGTGTTGCAGTTAATAAATTGGTTTTGGTATACAGTAAGTTACCAGTATTTGTAAATTCATTTATCTTCAAAAAGATGACTCTTACACGCACTTCCTTCTGTCCGTATGTATGTTGTTGTTTAAGCCTTCAGCCTTTAGACTGATTTGATGCAGACCTCCATGTCTCCCTGTTCTGAGCTAATCGTTTGAAGCCTACATAGCTAACAGTCCCTATTTCCAAGACAATCTGTTTAACATTGTCTAACCGTGGCCTACCCCTACAATTCCTTTTCTCGATCCTTCCATAACTAGGTTTGATATTCCTGTAAGTGCCCTACCAACCCATCTCTTTCTTCATTGCCACTCGCCAGAAACATGTATACTCCCCCACGCTCCTTAATACCTCTTCAATTGTTACTCTATCTACCCTTCCCTTGTTCATCATTCTCCTGTAACACCATATTTCAAATGCTTCTATTATCCTCGTTTCTGCTGCACCCGCAATCAAATATCCACTTTCAAAGAGCGCCACGCTCCAGACAAAGGCTTTCTAAAATGACTTTCTAATACCAAAAGCTATATTTTATATCAACATATTTCTCTTCCGTAGAAAATATTTCCTTGCTTGTGCTAACCTACATTTTATAACCTCTTTGCTTCGTCCATTATTGCTCATTTGGCTCCCAAGTAAAAGAATTCTCCTACTTCCGTTACTTCTATTTCAATCTCAACATCGATTTTAAAATTCTTTCAGCTGCATTGTATTGTTGTTGTTTATTCATTTTCACCAGTAATTCTCTACTCATGACTGAGTCCTTAACGTTTAGAAATTCATTCAAATCCCCTGGTGAATCGACGAATATGACAATATCATCAGCTCATCGATGAGTTGTAATAATTTCCGTTGAGTCTGATGTAAACGCGTAAGAAAAAAGGACATCCATGATCTCAAGTTTGGGAACTCCATTTCTATTGTGACTCAGGGAAGAAGCCAATTTAGGTAGTCCTAGTCCTATCGTATGCACTTAGTGCATGTTTATCAAAAGACTTAAAAATCTCCCATATTTTCAATTTCAGAAACTTATAAACCAGGTATGTAACTCATGAGTCACCTTTTCCTGCAGTCGTGTTTTTGTTTCCATGTTTGGACATTAAATGTCTTCCTCCTCCCCTTCAGTTTCCGTCATTCAGATGACCACGCCCATTTCCAAACCCAGACGGCTGATTAATTGGATAGGCTACCATAGCGATCTGGTATTGGCGCCGGATTCTCTAAATCTTGCTCCACAGGCACTAGATGGATTGTGTTTTGTCCTAACAGCGTTAGGCCCATAAATAGATCATTATAGATGACTACGCCAATAACTTAGGGCAATGAATACAACACATGACATCCCCGTCCACTCCTACTAGCATACAAAGCACGCAATAGAACACGTGCCCAAAATAATTCACTTCCTCCTTACATAAACACCTCTTACGTATTACTTGCTCAAAGAATTCCCTCATGTTGCTTCTGCTTCATTTTTGGGACCGTTTTTGTTGAATTATAATAATAATGTCAATAATAATAATAATAATGGTCTTTTGCCCATTTTAACAACTGTAGCCGGGGTGCCCGAATGTTGCCCTAATGATCCTTAACGTGCCAGTAAATCTACTGACACGGTTCCCTCGCATTTAAGCACCCCCAGATGCCAACTGACTGCGCCAGGATTTGATCCCGCAACCATGGGCACATCAGGCGAGAATGACACATTTGTAATTAAGGTTAGGATTATGAAGGAAGTGGCCGTGGCATTAAGCTTCGAGCCATCCCAGAATTTGCCTGGAGTAAACGTGGGGAAATCACGGAAAACCACTTCCAGGATGGCTGAGTTGGGGATCGAACCCTCCTCTTCTCAGCCTTATCTCAGGAAGCTGAGTGTACCCCGTTCCAGCCCTCACACCAGAATTAAAATTTCTTGGCAAAGTCGGGAATCGAACCCGGACCTCCTTCGCGACAGCCAAGAACGCTAGCCACTACACCACGGGGTGATCACAAATACATTTCACGTAGGATCTGTACTCTGAGCCTCGCAGTTTGAAGGAATACAGGTAGCTCCTTCCAAACACGCTTAGAAATTTCTATGCATCATGTCGAGATGTGTAACTAGACCAGGTATTTCGTTTTCAACTCAGTGCAAATGCCAAGATGTTACCTTCTAAAACACCATGGCTGCTTCCTTTGTACTTATTAACTAGTCTCATACAACTCGTATTGACTCCTCTCATGAGATTGGCGTCAGAAGGGAATCCGGCCGTAAAGCCATTCGCCTAATAGAAAAACCATCTTACCTCATCCCCGAACCTGTAAAAACGTGAATAGAAGGGGGGGGGGTAGAAATACACATGATTTGTGGATATCGACCATTTACAATATTGCACTCTTCGTCCAAAACTCAATCAGTGCTTGTGCAAATTGTAATATCCAAGAGGAGTTACCCAGTCACTGTCAATACTGTTTTACAGGCGTTCTCAACCCGGGGCTCTTTAAATGAAATTTGGTGCTCTCGTCATACGATCCAAAAAGCACAAGCTCCCCCTGGATCCATTCCTCAATTCAATTCTGTTGCACGAAGCGGTATAATAGAGTTTCTATTACAAGTTCCGACAGTCAGACATTTTACTATTTTGTGAAATATAAATATATATAATGTAAATAATTGGACATCCCTATTTTACGAGTAACACGAAAGATGCTTATTTTACTCGAATGTCCACACGTAAATGTGTATTTTCTGCATGAGTCATGCAAGCAGTTGCAGCATGCATGATGAGCGTCTATTTAAGTACTTCTGAGAGAGAGGAAAAGGTGCATTTTGTGCTGTATCATTGTACAGTGGAACTCAAATTATCCGAACTCCAACTATCCGAATAGCTGATTATCCGAATCACTTTTCAGAAAAAAGAATTTAAGACGGAAACGTACTACGATTCGCAAAATACTGATTCTGTCTGCGTGCGCTATCGTCCTTCCCTCCACGAAGCTAGTGTAGGCGCAGCGCGAACATTATTGGGATGAAGAGCTTACTTTGACCGAGATGTTCAGCAAACAATGACTCTCATTTACTACTATTGTACATCACTTGTAAGTACGTACGCAAAATAACATGTAAAAGTGTTGTCTTTTCATTTAATTACATGATTAAAATTCATACAATACCGAAAATAAGCTCCTTTTCTTTAAAATACATATGTATGTATACCATGTATGTAAATCCAATTATCCGAATTTTTGATTATCTGAATGGAGTCCGGTCCCAATTGATTCGGATAATTGGAGTATTACTGTAATTCTTCTTCTTTTCTTAGTCGTTTACCCTCCAGGTTTGTGGAACCCACGGACTCAGCGAGGGAACTCACCACTACCGCCATTTTTCAGGCAGTGTCCTAGAGCTGGGAACATCTAATCGGAGGGGATACAAATGGTGAGGTGTGATTGGCACCTCGCCCAGGCGGCCTCACCTGCAAAGCGAGCAGGGGCCTCATGAGGGAAGGTAATGGAAGGTCAGGAAGGATAGGCAAGGAAGAGGGAAGGAGGCGGCCGTGGCCTTGAAGAAGGTACCATCCTGGCATTTGCCCGAAGACGAAGTGGGAAACCACGGAAAACCACTTCGAGGATGGCTGAGGTGGGAATCGAACCCCCTCTACTCATTTGAAACACCCGAGGCTGAGTAGACCCCGTTCCAGTCCTCATACCACTATTTCAAATTTCGTGGCAGAGCCGGGAATCGAACCCAGGACCTCCGAGGAGGCAGCTAACCATGCTGACCGCTACGCTACGGAGGCGACCTACTGTAATTATTAGTATTAATATAGACGATTGAATGGTGCTCGGGTACTTGGTATGGCATGATGTTGGTGCTATTTGTTAGTCTCAAAAACGTTCAGAACGCTTGCTGTATCACATCCATCCATCCATCCCCCAGGAGGTTGCGTACACCTTGCAGACACACTTTCCACGCCAGCGCAGCGGTGGAAATAAAACTGTATATGTATTTATTTATTTATTTATTTATTCATTTATTTATTTATTTATTTAGCGTATGGCTTTTAGTGCCGGGAGTGTCGGAGGACATGTTGGGCTCGTCAGAGTTTGTAGCTGCTTCTATTCGGACACCCATGGGGTGAGCTACAAGTGCCGTTCAATTCCAGGTAGTTACAACATTGGCCACCAGATGTCACTGACACCTAGTGGCAAACCTTTGAACTTGACAGAGCGTTTCAAACGAAATATACCCTACAAATTTGGCTTCTCACTGCCAATTGTAGTGGTAGATTCTTTTTAAAGACATAAATGTATGACATGGGCCCGCCGGCTTTACTTCCCCTCCGAAGGAAGGCATACTGAAGGATTTTAGCGCCCCGACTTTGGCCGGGTTTGAACCCGCGATCATGGGCATAGCAGTTCAGCATGCTACCGACTACACCACCGAACCCACTGAAATAAAATAAAAATCACGTCACAAACGTATATTGTTTTTGTTGTTGTTGTTGTTTCATTTGAGGTACTTGGACATCTTGGTCCGTGTAGTCTACTTGCATGAGTGTGGAACTTTTCCTGGTAACCTGTGTTATTGTGATGGATGTTTTAGTGTGCGTATTTGTTATTAAGGTTTGGATTATGAAGGAAGCGGCCGTGGCCATATGTCAGGAACTATCCTGGCGTTTGCCTGGAGTAGCCTTTAAGTGTGAAACCAAGGAAATCCACTTCTAGGATGGCTGAGGAGGGATTCGAACGCAACTCTTCTCAATTTTGCCTCACGAGGCTGAATGTACGCCGTTCTAGCCTTCAGACCAGAATTACATTCTTGGTGGAGCTGGGAATCAAACCCGCACCTCCGGGGCGACAACCAAGAGCGCTAGGCGCTACACCAAGAAGTGGATACAAACGCATACCTTGCTGTCACCGCGGAGGTCGGTGTTCGATTCCCGGCTTTGTCAAGAAATTTAATTCTGGTCTGACGGCTGGAATGGAGTTCACTCAGCCTCGTGAGGTAAAATTGAATAGAGATGAGTTCAATTCCTACTTCAGCCATCATAGAAGTAGCTTTCCGTGTTTTCCCACTTGTACTCCAGGTGAATAGCGTGATTTATTCCATTAAGGCCACGGCCACCTCCAACCCAAATCCTAATAATAAATACACATACTAGTACATCCAACACAGTGACACAGGTTATCAGACAGATTATACACACCCAAGTACACAGGGAAACATGACCACGATGACGCAAATCCCCTACATGAATTAACAACTGTATGTCAACCCCGGTGATGATGTGCGATGTATGCCTATGTGATGGATGTTTCTTTTACGGCTGATGCCCTTCATTACACCAACCTCATGAGAGCGATTAACGATAGATGAAATAAATGAAGATGAATGTAACTAGGCGAGGAGTTGGAAGGAAGTGGCCGTGGCGTACTGTGCCCGTTTAGACCGGAGTCCGCACGACCACATATGCATTTTACCAATAATCAGTCAGCACGAGAATCAAAATATCCCGGAGCGCCAGATGGGTTAAAGCAAATCGCAAAAACGACATCAAATTTATAAAAATGCTTTGCTGATTTTTGGCTCAATGCAACAATAAGGATAGAAGGAGATTTAATTGGGTGAAACACATCTGGTAAAATTATCTCAGTTTATTTAAAGTTAAAATCTGACTGCAAGAATAATGCTCAAAGCAGCATCATCCACGTGTGGCGATCCACACTCTTATTTACACACAATATACAGAAATCTTCCAAACACATCTGACAATCTTTTTGAAAACACAAGTCCGATTGTTAGTCCTGTGGACTGTGTTCCAAAATTATTAATATTATTCCAGCTCAAAATTAATTGTTCATACTGGAAATAACGTAGATCACTGTTTGACTATTTACATGATATTAACACTCGTAGAATAAATGTTTATAGAATTTCTTAAACTTTCCTTTGTTTTCCAGTTTTCCAAAATATATCGTTGAAACTATTATCATCATCGTAGCAACACAAATTATTAACACATATTAACAACATCTGAAAAGTATTTGACCATTGAGCATAGCATAGAAGAACTGTGCGAAGCACAACAACAATTAATTGTTCTTCTGACATTAAACGTTTCGAGAAGTGACTCGATTATGAACTTCAAGTTCCAAACAAAATATATGATTTCTGAATCATTAACTTGATCAACAAATGGTTGAACCATTCAACTATTAGATTTTCCACTTGGGAACAATATTATAAAAATATTTATATTTTATGGCCATTTCTAGCAACTTTCACAACTTGCAATTCTTCGACAGAATGCGGAAATTAGAATTGTAGTTTTATAATGAATTCATTTAGTTCATGGCACTAGGATTTGAAAATATCCTTCAAATATTCGTGGTTAAAGAATTATTTTAAATTGGCAGTGGCCCATTCTACTATTTGTGTAAGAACACAATATTATAACAACAACAACAACGGCAAAGGTCTTCCTCTGAAGAAGAATAAACTACTATCATGACAAATCCGGGTTCTAGCAAAATCAAAGTCTAAATGGAATTCGTAAACAAGGTTGAAATAAGAACTGATGGTTTCAAAGAAATAACCTTCGGGTTATTCATACGACGAAATGTGTGGCTCCAATACTCCTACTATAAACCTGAGCCATCGAACCTGCTATTTGATTGATGCTCGAAAAAACCTTCATTCCTGCGACTTAACATGCGCACCTGGGAATGGCATTACAACTACTCCACACACATAAATTATCTTCCCAAAATTTATACAATAAATCAAGCCTCTGCTTGTTATCAACACTGGAAGATTAATAAACTTACAAGTTTATTTTATTTTACCATTCAGTTCAACCCGTGAATTTACCATACTTATGAAAAGCTTCATTTCACTTTCGAAGTGTATTTACGTCATGATTTTATATAAATACAACAATATCCTATTTGATACAAATATCAATTGCTTCCCGTTTCATGCCTCTCCGTGTTATATGAAACATATACTTTGCTCATAGCAAATATCAACTGTTCAACCAGAACTGAAATGTAGGTTGAATGCGGGCTTGCGCTAACCACTCTCCTTCGTAAAATCTCCTGTTCCAAACTATAAATGTTTCAACTACTTCATAGGCTCTTTATCAATACATATGATTATTATAAAATATAATATCCAAGAATTATTTAGAATAATTATGAAAATTATTATTATTATTATTAGTGGATTATTATTATTATTATTATTTCAAATATGTTTAATTATCATCTCATTATGTGAGAATCCACATGTTCGAACCTTCGAATATGGAAAAAATATCCATTCCTCAACAAAAATAAATTTAACTTTTACAGTTACATCGGCTGATTACCGTGATTTCCCAAAAATATGAAAAATTTTAATAAATGCTCAAAATGCTCGGTCATCGATCCTAAACTGTTCTGAGTGCTGAAAATGCTCAGAATAAATCTAACAAGTCTTGCGTAAATCATTACAAGCTTTAAATATGACGAAAAAAAATGTGTTTGTCATCTGCAGAAAAATAGTTTGTTCCAATTAGCTAGGCATAAAATAATTCAAATGTGGCTTACATTTCTTGATGTTCTTGAAGTGTCGTAAACCTGGTCTATACCAGATTTATCCGTAGACATGCCCTAGCGGACACGCATGTATAATCCTTGTATCGGCCGCCATTGTAGACCCACAAATCGTCTAGTCAGACATAGTGGTAGTATCCTTCGACGTTTTAAATGACTGTGGTTCCATTTTAATATGGGCTTCTAACAAAGCCATAACAGTTTGTTTGAAAAGGGTCAGATCTAAGCGATCTCTTCTTAAATGTGTCAGTTGTAACTTAACTCACTGTAATCTCATCAGTACAAGAAAAACGTTGACAGTCTAAGCAGTTAACGGCTGTTCTGAAGATCGTTCCCTGGGCATGGTTTATTAAAATCACCATCTGCCATGCGCTAGACAACTTGCAGTTTCCCTTGCGTAGACTAATGAACGCCACCGTTATAGACTATTCTTCAATGTACTGACGGATCGAAGTGGTCAAATAGTTACAAAATATGAAAACTGACTTTAAATGGATTTAAACATCCAAGTATTAATTTACTATTGGACTGTGACAAATACTATTTTCTAGACCAAGTCTAGCATATGTCCTTTAGGAAATATAAATATTTCCACCAATGTCTGTAGAAATACAATCACCTCAGTGATTCTCCTCACCAGAAACTTACTAAGTTCCAACTCGTTTGCGCAGCACTTCTCGTGACTATCACGATTTGAAAAGTACTTCTTCGTAGAGGCGGCAACCATGTGCCTTGGCTCAGCGTAGACGCAACTTGTTCGCCAAGTGCTTGTGATGAAGTGAGCTAACTAAGCCTGCTCCAGCTTGCTTTTATACAAAAACGGTCAGGGTCACGCGTCATCGCCTGATATCTAGAAATCCTCATATCTCTTGAATCCCTGGTCCGATTTACTTGATGCTAATTGCATTCTCTTTCATTTGGCCGTGCCAGTAATCTGATCCCAGTCTCAAGTCTCTGCTCCATAGTTAACTATTTAATCAATAAATAGTCTCCACCTCTGCGGTGACTCGCTACGTCATTTACCATCCAACTATCGGTAATTTCCTTCGAAAGGCTTCGAGAAGCAATGTAGCGCGATATTCAAATATCTGAACTTTCAAAAGCTGCTACAGCCTTTCCCTTGATATCTAGGTGTCTGAAACTTGGAATACCCATTCCTAGATTTGGGCACAGTACTTGAAGTACACTACCAGTATTTGCCTGAATTTGAAAAATGAAAAGCACGGAGAACCATTTCAGGTAGGCCTACGGCCTACGCGGTGGGATTAGAACCTATTAAGGTCTATTCTTCCAGGGTTTTGAGTGGTGTTGTTCACACTCGATCGGCACCTGACCGTGACAGTCAGGTTAGTCCCCACCGATATTTTTATAATTTCACGGCCGTGTCACTGGCTCATTTCAAAGTTTTATATAGATGAATGATATATATATATATTTTTAGCGTATGGCTTTTAGTGCCGGGAGTGTCCGAGGACATGTTCGGCTCGCCAGTTTTGTAGCTGCTTCGAGGTGGACACCCAATGGGTGAGCTACAAGTACCGTCGCGTGTGGAGTGTTGTCTGGGGAGGAAAGTTTGAATGTAAGGACGAGGAGTTGGAAGGTAGCAGCTGTGGCCTATAGTTAGGGACCAACCCCGGCATTTGCCTGGAAGGAAGATGGGAAACCACAGAAGAACATCCTCAAGGTTGCCGGCGGGGAGATTTGAACCTCCTCACCTCCCGGATGTGAGCAACTGCCAGCAGTCATGCCGTAACGACCACGGCTAACTCACCCGGTAGATGAATGATGAAAACTTATTGAACAATTGCGCAATTATCCTGTGCTGTATCATCTGTCCAACCCTAAGTAGATGGACATGGATTTTAAGAATAATATATGGAGTATAATATAAAGAGTAGCAAATTCCCCTTCTGTTCTTCTCTTTTTCCAGGCATGATGAACCCACTTCCGTTTTCTCACTTATTGCTCCTCGTCTTCATCCAAAATAAGAGCAATCATCTACAAATCAGCTTCTGCGAGTTTCGCCATTTTCCGTGGTATAGAAAACACTGCCTGATGCCGATCGTGCCACGTTTAAGTGTGAATAGACATCACTGTGAGTTCACGGCTGGTGGAATCATGAGCCGGTAACGTCACGATTACGCCACTGCTAAGTGTAAATGACCTTTAGTCTCTCGTGACCTGGTGAGTTAGCCGTGGTCGTTACGGCATGCCTGCTGACAGTCGCTCATATCCGGGAGGCGAGGAGGTTCGAATCACCCCGCCGGCAACCTTGAAGATGGTCTTCTGTGGTTTCCCATCTTCCTTCCAGGCAAATGCCGGGGTTGGTCACTAACTATAGGCCACAGCCGCTACCTTCCAAATCTTTGTCCTTACATTCAAACTTTCCTCCCCAGACAACACTCCACACGCGACGGTACGTGTAGCTCATCCATTGGGTGTCCGCCTTGAAGCAGCTACAAAACACTGGTGAGCCGAACATGTCCTCGGACACTCCCGGCATAAAAGCCATACGCTAAAAATAAAAGTCTCTCGAGTCCAAAGATAGCTTGGCGCCTTAGCTACGTGCCTTAGCGTGCTTAGCTGCCACGGTAGGTAAAACCATTTCACAAATTATTACAAATTAACATGCATCAGCGCTGTGTTTTACAAACAGGGCAGGTAACTACGGCTTATGCTACTTACAGACAGCGGGGATCCTCGGATAGAGACCAGCCCTCACCTAGAACAAGGAGAACAAAATATTAACATAGGATATGATTACTTCAAATTCGTCTCTGAGCCTGTAATATCTACTCTGTGAAACTATTGTTTTCTGCCATATGTGAAAAAGCTTGTAGTTTTACGTGGCCGTTAATCGCGCATACATCAGCCACGAGACCTCCATTTATACATGGAATCCGAACCACAAGACGTGATATTTCGGCTCGTAAATCTCACATGCATTGACTGGGATTCGAAACCGGTCCATCCTGGTGAGAGACCTGCAGCTTGACCACTGCACCGCATTACAATTTCATACTGTTCATTTTCCTATGTTCTTCTTTACGGGAAAATAACCGTACGTGAATTATTGTGTTGGGCTGCATATCCATATACTGTACGTCTGTAGGACGTGATCTCATCACGGAATGAAATGGTATGGGCATTTTCGCATAACGGATTTTGCAGGTGCAGCGCTAGAATGTATGTGAGGCGGAAAGCATCCCCCAACATTTTCTATTCGTAACTGTCCGTTCCGGATAAGGGTTTTACAGCAAGTAAATAATTTTTCCACATTCAGATAACTATATCAATGTGCCTGCATGTTTTAGCAACATTCCGGTCAATGCATGTGAGAGTTTCGAAGAGAAATGCTATGTCTTGTGGTTCGGATTTCACATAAAAAGGAGGTTGCGTGGATCATGATCGCAAGATTAGCGGCCACGTTAAACTACATGCTTCCTTCCTTTTGTTTTAGAAACGTAGCTAACTTTATTAACCGAATCGCAGTTGTTAAGCGAGTGCTTTTCGCGGTTAGTGGTGTGTCACGGACACTGACAACGGGGGATTCCCAGTAATCTGACAATGTTCCACTCTAGTATTTAGGTAACACTATCGAGGTGTTTACATTCCTTAACTACATAACTAGTATTAACACCGCATACGCAATTCTTAGAGGGTCGTTATAACACTAACGGAATCAAGTAAAACATTTGCCGCACTGAGAAGATTTTATAAGTAAATAATTCCACATAAGTTGTATATTAATGAAATATGTATCCGGCAACACTATAAACGCCTTAGGTCAATGGCGGCCAGGAACTTTGCTCGCGTGAATGACCTTGCACGCGAGCAATACAATGTCGGACGGCTGCACACTCCTCACCTCCAAGACCGAATGGCGGGGGGAAGTTATTTGCTACAGTGTTGTGTGGAGTAGAGGCTGAGTAGGATAGAACAGTAACCTACTCGCGCGGCTCCGTTTTTATACCTTTCGTAATCACGAAATACACAGATATTGGTTAATTGCGAATTCAATCAGCAAGAACATTAATATAACATTGTTACATATTCCTAATAGTGTTAAACATGAGCATCAAAAGCTACATGTTGGTTATTTAGTTGGCCCTAGTTCAAGGCATGTCTTTTATTCCACTATCATCTCCAACCCTAAAACCTGGTTTTCGGGATCATTTGGACATTGGATTTTGTTTCTCGTCCTACAGCGTATATCCAGCTTTGTCAGGTTTCAGAGCGACAAACAATAATATAATAAACAACAAATTTAGAAGGGGATTTCCAATAGCTCCCTTTTAGTGACTGCTACAATGCAAAGTTTAGAAATAATATGTACCAACCCTGTGTGACACAAGTACCGAATTTCACGTTAAACTAACTAGCCGTTCTTGAGTCATAAGCGTGAAAACTGACAGGCAAGAATATGTTTGGCATGCAATCGTCTTGAAACAGCCTGAAACACGTAAATAACAGTATAATACAACTCCAAGGAATTTAACAAACTAGACAATCTATGATTCTTTTGAGTACTGCCCTACCAGGGAATTGTTACCGCTAGACGGAGAGCGCAGCTGTTGTGTATACATTACGTCATCTCGCCTCGTTATGGCTGCAGCGAGTGGCTTGCGGGACAAGAGGGGGACTCGCGTACAGTCATACAATGAGAACACACCGCATAGCGCACGGCACAGCATTAATCATGCACACAAATGACACGCGATGAGGTTTCGCTGGCGACAACTGCACATCTATCGCAGGCGTGTGGCTGGGCGGAGCGCATTAGTTCCGATTTCCGCCAGCGGTAACAATTCACTGGTAGGGTAGTATGCATGTACTACTGTATCTGCCTGTATGTATGTAGGTATAAACGAGGGCAGATGGAACAATCTTTGCCCCCCCCCCCTTTTATTAGCAAAAAAATACATACAGATAATTTCAAATATACGTACTGTTCTACGTACCTTACAGTATTTATCCACATAGTCTCCACATTTGTTCAGACATTTGTCCCATCGCAACACTAAATTTGAGATGACCCTGTGGTAGAATTCAGCCAGCTGACTGTGGAACCATCGTCGGACTGCTGTCTTGGCGTCGTCGTTGCACGTGAATCGCTGTCCTACCAGGAACTTCTTCAGCGGACCAAAACGTGGAAGTCACTAGGGGCGAGGTCCGGACTTATGGTGGGTGGTCCAGACTATCCCAGTGAAATGATCGGAGCATGTTGGCGGTTCTGGTTGCCACATGTGGTCTCACATTATCATGGTCCACTGAAGTTCCTGGCAGGACAGCGATTCACGTGCATCGATGACGCCAAGACAGCAGTCCGACGATGGCTAGACAGCCAACCGGCTGAATTCTACCACAAGGGCATCTCAAATTTAGTGCTGAGATGGGACAAATGTCTGAACAAATGTGGAGACTGAGTGAAAAAATGGTGTAAGGTACGTAGAATAGTACCTTACCTACCTTACCTAGATGGCCACTCAAACCTAAGCAGGTTTTTGGCCTCGCCAACAGCACGGCGCCATCTTTCTCGATCATCCATTATGTCCTCCGTGACTCCGATTTTTCTCATATCTTTTTGAACTTGGTCCCACCAGCGAAGTCTCGGTCGTCCCAATGGTCGCCTTCCTCTGGGTACACCTTCCAAAACTGCCCTTAAATTCAATTCTCTACTTTTTCTATGCACATGACCAGCCCAGCGCAGTCTTTGGCTTTTGGCACGGGCGACGATATCCGGTTCTTTGTAGAGATCCCGCAATTCCTTATTTGTTCTAATTCTCCACTGGCCATTTTCTACTATCGGTCCGAAAATGCGTCGTAGTATTCTATTTTCAAAAGTTACTAATTTCCTTTCAGTTTGCTTGGACAATACCCAGGTTTCTGAGCCATACGTGACAACAGGAAGTATAATGCTTTTATAAATTCTCACTTTAGTTTTTCTAGATATAATTTTACTCTTTAAGAGATTTTGCAGAGACCAGTAGCTTTTGTTGCCACTGAGAATTCTTGATTTTATTTCTGTTTCTTCCATATTATTCTGGTCTATGATAATCCCCAGATATCTGAACTCAGTACATCTGTGAAAAGCGTATGAAGCAACTGTTAAGGGGTTTTGTACTTGTGCTGCATTCCTTCCTACAACTAGATATTTTGTTTTTTGTTCATTTATCATTAGACCTACCTCCTTGGCTTCTTCAATAAGGGTTTCTGTGAGTATTTTTAGATCGTATTCGCTTTCTGCCATGAGTGTTATGTCATCAGCATAAGCTAATATGTTTATCTTGTTTCCCACTTCAAGGCCTGGGTGGAGCTGGTTTACTCGTTTCAATGTTTCTTCTAAAGCTAAATTGAATAATAAAGGCGAGAGTCCATCTCCCTGTCTTACTCCAGTGTTGACATTAAATTCTTCGGTATATTCATTATTGATTCTAATTTTGCATTTGGACCCTTCTGTGCACAGTTTTGCCATAGTGATAAGTTTTTCTGGTATTCCATTCCGCTGCATGTATTTCCACATTTGTTTCCTATTGACACTATCGTATGCCTTGTTGAAATCTACAAAAAGAAGATGGGCTGTTTTGTTAAACTCCCAATATTCGGATATTACTTGCTTTAAGACAAAAATTTGGTCTGTTGTAGATATTTGGCTTCTAAATCCTGCTTGGTGATCTCCAAGAATTTCTTCTGCATAGCATGCTAGTCTGTTGTAAATTATTCTTGAGAATACTTTATATGCGCTGCTTATTAATGATATCCCTCGGTAATTATTGCACTCGAATTTATCTCCCTTTTTGTGAATCGGAACTACTACTGCCATCTTCCATTCTACTGGGATTTCTTCCTTCTCCCAGATTTCCACAATTAAGTTATGTAACCTTTTTAGCAAAGGGCTTCCACCTGCTTTAAGAAGTTCTGCTATTATGTTATCCTCTCCAGGGGCTTTATTGTTTTTTAAACTTTTAACTACCTTTTCAACTTCTTCATAGGTAGGAGGGCTAATCTTTGGCTGGACATTAAGGTATAATTCCTCTTCAATGTGTGTTGCCACTTCTTCACAATTTAAGAGGTCTTCAAAGTATTTTTTCCAAGTTGCTAGCACTTCTGTTTGGTTGCAAACAACATTGCCATTCCTATCTTTTACCCCTACTGATCTTGCCTTGTACCCTTGTTTAAAATATCTGACAGAGCGAAAAAATTCTCTTGTATTATTTTTGTTGCTATCTTCTTCTGCTTTTCTTAGCTGATCTTTCACATAGTTCCGTTTAGCTGCTCGTAATGTTTTGTTAGTCTCCCTATTTATCTGTTTGTAATTTGTTTGTTGGTTAGAGTTTGTTTGGTAAGCATCAACTTTTTTGCTCTTAATCTATCGTCTATTAATCTTTGGCAATCCTCATTAAACCAAGGTGTTTTCCCTTTTGTACTCTCTCGATAGCCTACAACTTCTTCGGCGATTGTTGTGATAGAATCCTTTATTTATTGCCATTTTTCCTCTACCGTTTGTTCTGATTCTTGTTGATCTAAAATTTGGAATCTGTTGGTTAGCTTCAGTTTAAAATCATTTTTTATAGTTTGATCAGTAAGCCTTTTGATATTAATTTTTGGAACAGTAGTTTGTTTCACTCTTTTGACTATACATAGTTTTTGTCTAAGTTTGAAAATGACTAGGTAGTGATCTGTTCCACATTCTGCACCTCTCCTGCTTCTTACATCTACGATGCTACTTTTGTGTCTACTTTCCACTAAAACATGGTCAATTTGATTTTTTGTTATGCCATTAGGAGATACCCATGTTGCTTTATGAATATCTTTTCGAGGGAAGTGAGTGGACATAATTTTAAGGTTTTTGGCGATAGCAAAGCTGATTAGCCTTTGTCCATTATCATTGGAAATATTATGAAGGCTGTTGCCTCCTGTGTACTGTTTCCATATTTCTTCATTACCAACTTTTGCATTTGCATCTCCCAAAAACAATTTTATGTCATAGCTGGGTAGGGTTGTCATCAGTTGGTCTAAACTATCATAGAAAGAGTCTTTAACATCGTCCTCTGCCTCCTCAGTGGGTGCATAAAAACATACTATAGAAATATTATGAAACTTTACTTTTAATCGCATGTAGCACATTCTTTCATTGACTGGGTCAAAACGTAATTAAGGTGTTTAAAAATTTCTTGGCTATGGCAATTCCTACACCCGCATGGTAACTTCCATTATCACAGCCACTATAGTACAGGGTAAAGCTATTGGAGTTAATTTGGCCATTTTTGTCTCTTGTAGACCAACTAGATCTATGTTATACTTTTCTAGTTCCTTGGTAACTAAATCCAATTTTCCTGGTGTTGCCAGGGTTCTTACATTCCATAAACCAAATCTCAAATCCGAAATACCAAGCTTCGGTCTGTTTCCATTATTTCCGTCCGAGTCCGAGGCATACTGTTGGCGTTTCTGAACAGGAAGATTTTTTACAGGGTAAGGTTGTTTGCCTTACGCCTAACCCCCATCCTGGAGGACCAGGGTATCCCTTCTAGTCTGGCTCCTACCTCACGAAGAATAGTAGGCTAAGTATATTTGTAATTACTTGTATGTATTTTCTTTGGCAAAAGAAAAAAGTAAGGGCAAAGATTATTCGATCCGCCGTCGTATGTATGTATGTACATATATGTATGTATGAGTAGTGAACTTGGGTGAAGTGTAGTGTGGTGGTCATAGTATAAATGTTCATGTCTACAAACTCAAGTAGGCACATTAAATGTTTTGTACGTAGAAGGAAGTCAAGGTAATGGCAGCATTATCAATATAGTAATCTGGTTAGTTTCTAAAGTGGCGCGTAGCGATACTTAACCCATCATCTCGTGAAAGTAATTTCCTTAAGGCGGGTTGTAGCCGACAATAGCGTGATCAGGTGTGCGGGCAGCCCCAAGAAAGATTTATAGCCAGACACTTGCTTCCTTAACTTTTAGCAGACTAATGTGCGATACAAGAAAATCTATATACAGGGGATATCCGTTTAAAAGTTTCCACCCGGTTCTGTTGGATACATACGTGCTCAACACTATCGCATCAGACTTGCGATGACTTTGGTTACTATGTAATTTATTGAAATATTTCGTGACGTAAAGTATTAGCATAGTTTTAATACGACTTTATAATAATATCGGTTCGCCAGACTGCGTTAGATTATAGCTTACTCCCACAACTTAATATAACTTTTCTAAAATGTTTCTTTTTTTCTTTTGGTTAGATCACTCACCACGACCGCAAGGGAAAGCTGCAGTAACTCCAGAGATAGATATATTTATTTTGTCTGGCAAGATTAGGGCCATTGGGCCCTTTCTTCCATCCACCAGTGGTTCGAATCCCGGTGCTGACAGTGGATATCCTGAGTGTGGTTTTGCCCCGCGATTTTCCACACACCCTTCAGACTTATGCCATGATATTGCCTTATTTCAAGTATCGGGGCCCCTATCTCGTCCCTGTCCCTAAAACAGATACACACACACTGCTACAGTCATCATACCGAGAAACACACGTAAGCAGATAAGTTTAACACACACCCAAGTAAACTGGGCTGATGATCAAGTTGTCCCAAGCCCCTAAAATGAATTAACATGTCTCTTTTGGCAGTGTAAATTTAAAGGTTTGAAGCCACGCTTTCAGTGTTGCCTATACAAACTGTTAGTTGTAACTCTTCAGTCGGTCAACACGAATTCGCCCAAAGACTAGGCGGGATACAACGTATATAATGCCTAAATATCACTCCTGGAAGAAATTACAGTTATTAGTTATGATCACTATTATAATGGGGCAACTTAAGAATTACGCGTTTCAAGCTTCAAGCGGTCATCGCCAGATCTTGATCACTGTGTTGAGGTTTAAATTTGTACACAAATATATTACCTAACTACATCAAATTGTAGTGCTATGAATTTGTTGTAGTTATATAATTTACTAGCAATAGTGCCCGGCTTCGCCCGGTGGACTTGTTTGTTTTATGGATGATAATGAATACTACTAAAGAATTGGCACATGATACTTAAACTAACAGAAACAAATATTTTAAAACTATAACTTTTTGTGGTGGTGGTGGTGGTGGTTGGGGGGGGGGGGGTGATAAGTAGTACAGTATAATGGACGTAACATTCAGGTCATTTTCCCGTAATAATAATGACAATAATGAATAGAGAAACGGCTATTTACTAACTACAGTACTGACACATGTAATTTACAAACGAATTGAAAAATATGATTAGAAAGAGGAGTATGTGAAATAAAAGACACTGCCTAGGGCCTATATCTCATTGGCTGTTAGAAAAGTAGAGATCAATAGTGTCGTCTTTTGTCACATAGTGCCATAGGAAAATAATCAGAGCACTTTGGAAAACTTCGGCTGTCCCGAGCTCTTAAAGTAGCAATAGTGTAATTTATCGCCAGATACCGCTTAAGGATAATGATCGGAATAAATGAAAGCAAATTTGAAAGCACCAACGCTTATTGCAGCTGATTACCTCTATGTAGGCTACTGCACCAACACCATCGCACTTATACAGAGGCATACTATTTTCATGATGATAACTGTTTTAAGGTGCCTAGGAAATCTTCTTGCAATAATTACTCCCAGTGACTCCAATTTATAAGCAGCGCAAGTTGTAACTATTTTCGCAATTCTGGTAGGGGTGACGTGATGCAGCTCGCATTGCCAGCCAACAATTGACTTATTAATATATTCTTAGAGTTACACTATACGGACATGAATGGTTCTAGGACCTTAAAACGTAGATTTCAAGTTCATTTTGTCTGTTGTTCTAAATGTAGGGAATGGAGAGAGTTGTCCAAAATATCAAGTGGACAGTGTTACCCGCAGGGTTCCAAAGGGTAAGTACATTAAATTTGGTCAAGATCGGTGAAACGATGTAGACTTGTGGTAAAGGGCCTAAATGCAGGGAATGGAGTGGTCTGTCCGAAATTTCACGTAGACAGCGTTACTCGTCGGGTTCCAAAGGGTAAGTATGTAAAATTTGGTTCAGATCGGTGAAACGGTGTAGATTTGTGCAAAAGGGCCTAAATGCAGGGAATGGAGTGGTCTGTCCGAAATTTAACATAGCCTAAACTATTCTTCTTGAATCTGGCTATATCATATACAAAAATATTGTTTTGAATCCGACTGGTAGTTCCCGAGATTAGCGCCTTTAAAGACACAAACACACAGACAAACTCTTCAGCTTTATTATATTAGTATAGATTTGGGTATACATTTAAACCTCAACACAGTGAACAGTATCTGATGATGACCGCTTGAAGCTTGAAACGTGTAATCCGAAAATTGCCCCATTATAATAGTGATTATAAGTAACTTAATACATGTATTTTTTCCAGGAGTGTTATTTACTTATTATAAACATTGAACCCCACCCAGTCGTTGGGTAAATTGGTGTTGACCGACTGAAGAGTTACAACAGACGGATATTTTGGCACTGTAAAGAGTCAAATAAATAAATAAATAAATAAAATAATTAATTAATTAATTAAATTAATTAATGTTGGGACGAAAAGGAGGAGGCTTGGACAACCTGAAGCCTATGCATGTATTGCAGCGTGGTTTCACAGCATTGTTTCCTTCAGTTAACCTTTACGAATATTTAGTCATGCCTGCTAAGTGGTCTACAATATTCATCAACAAACATTAATCTCATGTAAATGTTGTTCCTCATCGCTGATAAGCAATGTAAAGACGTCTCGTAAAGCTCGTTCATCTTTAAGGAGAAGCACTTAAAAGTTCCTTTCCGTTTCAGTATGCATATAGGTATGTTTCTACATGTGAAACTGTCTCGAGAAGTTAAGTGTTCGCAAAGTACGGTGAATTACTCAAAGCCGTATCACAAACTTCGCGACAGCAGTCAGCTTACAAAATGAACTCCACCTTCACCAGTAGGAAATCGATCTTCCACTTTTAGTAAAACGGCCAGAGAACAAGAAAGACGGAGAGAGAGAGTGAGAAAGACAGAGATGGTGGAAGGTATGAAGGAACACTGATTTACACTTCGCCAAGTTGGTATCACCTGCTGCTTCTATGTTCAACATTTCTCGAGATCCCGAGAACGGTCGGGCCAAATTTTAGGAGCAGAAGTTGAGACTAACTTTATTTATTACAGTTAAGACTGAAATTCCGTGAAGAGATCTGAAACTGATAATTCGTTGCAACGTACCAGCTGTAGAGAGCGACAGATGTTTTTGTATGGTGTGAACATGTCATAGAGTTCTTATGACGAGCAAGAGGGAAGTAACAGTTATGCGATGAAAGGAACAGGAACTCCGTACTTCTGTTTTCATCAACGGAGGGAACTTACAACTGTCACCAGTAAACTGTATGTAAGTTTTGTTACTGAATAATAAGAATAAAGGAACTAACATAACATAAAATTATCATTATCTTGCCATAGTTTTTAAGGAACATTTTATAATGTACAAGCTGTACCCGGCATGCGTTGCAATGCCAATCAAAGAAAGTGTTGGCGTTGAAATTCTGTTTCTTGAAGTGCTTTTGGATACACAACATGTTAACTGCCGCTAAGCTATCGTAAAATGGATTTTCTAATTTAGAACCATTCGTGAAAGCGTGCACAACAACTTTCAAACGTTTCATCGCTGTCACTCATTTGTTGAATCTATTCGTACGCTACCTGTTGTGAAATGGATTTACTAAGTCGAAACCCTTCCCTGGCGTGTACAGAATAACTCATCAATGATTCATCGCAATCGGATGAATGGTATATGCACGTATAGGGGTTTTTGTTTAAACGATTCGTGCGCTGTCACTCATTTGTTGAATCTACTCGTGCGCTACCTATTGAGAAATGTATTACGAAGTCGAAGCCCTTCCCAGGCGTGTACACAATAACTCATCAAGGTTTCATCGCAATCGAAGAATGTTATATGAACGCAATAGGGGATTTTGTTGAAACGCTTCGCGCGTCGTCACCCATTTGTTGCATCTACTCTTGCGCTACTTATTGTGAAATGGATTTACTAAGTCCCCTTCCCTGGCGGGTACACAATAACTGATCAATGTTTCATCGCAATCGGATGAATAGTATATGAACGCATACCTGATTTTGTATAAACGATTCGCGCTCCGTCACTCATTTGTTGAATCTACTCGTGCGCTACCTACTGTAAAATGTATTTACTAAGTTAGAAACCGTCACGTAAGTGTCCACAACATCTCACCCAAGTTTCATCGCTATCGGATTAATGGGATATGAAGACATAGGGGACTGTATTGAAACGCTCCGCGTGTCGTCGTTCATTTGTCGAATCTACTCGTGTGCTACCTTCTGTGAAATGAACTTACTAAGCCAGAAACCTTCCTTGGAGTGTCCACCATATTTCACCCAAGTTTCACCGCTAACGGCAGAATGGTATATGACCTTATACGGGACTTTGTTGAAACGCTTCGCGCGTCGTCCCTCATTTGTTGAATCAACTTGTGCGCTGCATATTGTGTAGTGGATTTACTAAGCCAGAAATTTTCCATGACGTGTACACAACATCTCACCCAAGTTTCATAGCTACGGACGAATGGTACATGAATCCATACGGGACTTGGTTGAAACGCTTCGCGTGTCGTCGCTCATTTGTTGATTCTACGCGTGCGCTACATATTGTAATATGGATGTACTCAGCCAGAAACCTTCCCTGGAGTGTACACAACAACTCACCCAAGTTTCATCGCAATCGGATGAATGATATGTGAACGTTTACGGGACGTTGTCGAAACGCTTCGCGCGTAGTCACTCATTTGTTGAATATAAACGTGCGCTTCGTATTGTAAAATGGATTCACTTAGCCAGAAACCTTTCCTGGAGTGTACACAACAATTCACCAAACATTTATCACTATCAGACGACTGGTATATGACTTTATACGGGACTTTGTTGAAACGCTTCGCGTGTCATCGCTCATTTGTTGAATCTACCGGTGCGCTACCTATTGTAAAATGTATGTACTAAGCCAGAAACCTTCCCTGGAGTGTACACAACATCTCACCCAAGTTTCATCGCTATCGGATGAATGGTATATGAAATTATATGGCACTTTGTTGAAACGCTTCGCGCGCCGTTGCTCATTTGTTGATTCTACTCGTGCTCTACCTATTTTTAAAGGGATTTACTAAGCTAGAAACCTTCTCTGGAGTGCACACAAAATCTCAGCCTAGTTTCATCGCTATCGGACGAATGGTATATGAACGCAAACGTGACTTTGTTGAAATGCTTCGCGCGCCGTAGCTCATTTGTTGAATCTACTCGTGCGCTGCCTATTGTAAAGTGGATGTACTAAGCCAGAAAATTTCCCTGCAGTGTACACAACATTTTACGCAAGTTTCATAGCTATCGGACGAATGGTATATGAATGCATACGGGACTTTGTTGAAACGCATTGCGTGTCGTCGCTCATTTGTTGAATCTACTTGTGCGCTATCTACTGTGAAATGTATTCACTAATTTTGAAACCTTAACATAAGTGTACACAACATCTCACCCAAGTTTCATCGCTATCGGACGAATGGTATATGAACACATACGGGACTTTTTTGAAACGCTTCGCGCATCGTCGCTCATTTGTTGAATCTACTCGTGCGCTACCTATTGCAAAATGGATTTACTAAGTCAGAAACCTTCCTTGGAATGTACTCAACATCTCACCCAAGTTTCATCGAAATCGGATGAATGGTATATGAACGCATAGGAGACATACACACCCACAGACAAACTATCACGTAACATTGATTTTTATATATATAGAAGACAAGCTGTACCCGGCATGCGTTGCAATGCCAATCAAGGAAAGTGTTGGCGTTGAAATTCTGTTTCTTGAAGTGCTTTTGGATACACAACATGTTGACTGCCTCTAAGGTATCGTAAAATGGATTTTCTAATTTAGAACCATTCGTGGAAGCGTGCACAACAACTTTCAAAAGTTTCATCGCTGTCACTCATTTGTTGAATCTACTCGTACGCTACCTGTTGTGAAATGGATTTACTAAGTCGAAACCCTTCCCTGGCGTGTACACAATAACTCATCAATGATTCATCGCAATCGGATGAATTGTATATGCACGTATACGGGGTTTTGTTTAAACGATTCGTGCGCTGTCACTCATTTGTTGAATCTACTCGTGCGCTACCTATTGAGAAATGTATTACTAAGCCGAAGCCCTTCCCTGGCGTGTACACAATAATTCATCAAGGTTTCATCGCAATCGAAGAATGTTATATGAATGCAATATGGGATTTTGTTGAAACGCTTCGCGCGTCGTCACCCATTTGTTGCATCTACTCTTGCGCTACTTATTGTGAAATGGATTTACTAAGTCCCCTTCCCTGGCGGGTACACAATAACTAATCAATGTTTAATCGTAATCGGATGAATAGTATATGAACGCATACCTGATTTTGTATAAACGATTCGCGCTCCGTCACTCATTTGTTGAATCTACTCGTGCGCTACCTACTGTAAAATGTATTTACTAAGTTAGAAACTGTCACGTAAGTGTCCACAACATCTCACCCAAGTTTCATCGCTATCGGACTAATGGGATATGAAGACATAGGGGACTGTATTGAAACGCTCCGCATGTCGTCGTTCATTTGTCGAATCTACTCGTGTGCTACCTACTGTGAAATGTATTTACTAAGCCAGAAACCTTCCTTGGAGTGTCCACCATATTTCACCCAAGTTTCACCTCTAACGGCAGAATGGTATATGACCTTATACGGGACTTTGTTGAAACGCTTCGCGCGTCGTCCCTTATTTGTTGAATCAACTTGTGCGCTGCATATTGTATAGTGGATTTACTAAGCCAGAAATTTTCCATGACGTGTACACAACATCTCACCCAAGTTTCATAGCTACGGACGAATGGTACATGAATGCATACGGGACTTGGTTGAAACGCTTCGCGTGTCGTCGCTCATTTGTTGATTCTACTCTTGCGCTACATATTGTAATATGGATGTACTCAGCCAGAAACCTTCCCTGGTGTGTACACAACATCTCACCCAAGTTTCATCGCAATCGGATGAATGGTATGTGAACGTATACGGGACGTTGTCGAAACGCTTCGCGCGTAGTCACACATTTGTTGAATATAAACGTGCGCTTCGTATTGTAAAATGGATTTACTTAGCCAGAAACCTTTCCTGGAGTGTACACAACAATTCACCAAACATTTATCACTATCAGACGAATGGTATATGACTTTATACGGGACTTTGTTGAAACGCTTCGCGTGTCATCGCTCATTTGTTGAATCTACTGGTGCGATACCTATTGTAAAATGTATGTACTAAGCCAGAAACCTTCCCTGGAGTGTACACAACATCTCACCCAAGTTTCATCGCTATCGGATGAATGGTATATGAAATTATATGGGACTTTGTTGAAACGCTTCGCGCGCCGTTGCTCATTTGTTGATTCTACTCGTGCTCTATCTATTTTTAAAGGGATTTACTAAGCTAGCAACCTTCCCTGGAGTGCACACAAAATCTCAGCCTAGTTTCATCCTTATCGGACGAATGGTATATGAACGCAAACGTGACTTTGTTGAAATGCTTCGCGCGTCGTAGCTCATTTGTTGAATCTACTCGTACGCTGCCTATTGTAAAGTGGATGTACTAAGCCAGAAAATTTCCCTGCAGTGTACACAACATTTTACGCAAGTTTCATAGCTATCGGACGAATGGTATATGAATGCATACGGGACTTTGTTGAAACGCATTGCGTGTCGTCACTCATTTGTTGAATCTACTTGTGCGCTATCTACTGTGAAATGTATTCACTAATTTTGAAACCTTCACGTAAGTGTACACAACATCTCACCCAAGTTTCATCGCTATCGGACGAATGGTATATGAACACATACGGGACTTTGTTGAAATGCTTCGCGCATCGTCGCTCATTTGTTGAATCTACGCGTGCGCTACCTATTGTAAAATGGATTTACTAAATCGGAAACCTTCCTTGGAGTGTACTCAACATCTCACCCAAGTTTCATCGCAATCGGACGAATGGTATATGAACGCATAGGAGACATACACACCCACAGACAAACTATCACGTTACATTGATTTTTATATATATAGATTTTAAGTATTATCCAACAATGTGTGTGTGTACCCCTTATTATTCTGGTTTCCAACAGGGCCGGTGATGAGCTGCGATGAAATTCTGTGTGGCGGATGGTTTTTACGGCTGGATGCCTTCCTGACGCCAACCTCATGAGAGGAATTAATGAGAGATGAAATGAATGAAGATGAATGAAACTGGCAAGGATGTGGAAGGAAGCAGCCGTGGCCTGTCAGACGGTACAGTCCCAGCATATGCCTGGTGTTGAAAGTGGAGAAACCACGGAAAACCATTTCAAGTACAGCCGATGATGGGGCTCGAACCCATATCTACCGAGGAAGCAGAGAACTTGGCCCCATGGCCAAGCCCTGTGCGTTAGCAAGCGTAGCTACAGCTGTCGGTATATTCTCCAACAATGTGATATAACTTTTTCATAATATTTGCTTCAAAATTTTGTTTCTCATTTAACACGCACAAATTTATTCAAACAACAAGAAAGCTGCCTATTCGCAATTACAGTGTAGGCTATACACAAATTTACAACAAATGATTTAGGATCTTTCAAAAAAAAACTTCTATGGTTTAAGAAATTATCTATATCACTATGTATTATTTTTAAATGAGTATCTTAACAAGAATTTTAATATATTTAATATTGTAATGTTGAGATGTTATCAGTGTCTACACAGTGATTATATAGGCCATAACTAAGTTGTTTAATCAATAATGGCTGACGAAGGGAGCATATGCTGTGTCCCCATAACATGTAGGCTACCAAATGATTTCATTATGATTGAAGAATTATTATAATTGAGAAGCTATTGACTAGGCGGAATTTCTTCTACGAATGCCTGTACCCTATTATACTGAATGTCAACACGAAACCAAAAATTAATTGAAATATTGAGCCCGCTGAGCTCATGGCTCAGTGATATTTATTGGAAATGATGAAGAACATGCCAAGCCATTGTATCTGAACGCGCCCTGTACCAGCGCGAGGCATGCGTGAAAATTGGAAGATGTCTTGACTTTGGACACTCACCTTCATAATTTATTCTGAGCACTAACTATCACATTTCTTGCTATTAAAAGTCTCAGATCATTCCATCATGTAACTCTGCATAAAGGGAACATTACGATATTTGCCGATTTTCAAATTAAGGTAAAAGGTATTAACGCCGCAGATTGGCAGGAGGAAATGGACCGTCAACGACTCTTGTTTCGACAGCACATAGCAGGGAAGACCTAAGCTCCCTGACTACCTGACCAGAAGCCGTCAAGTTTGGACGTGCTGTGTTACTGTCCATCCTAAGGACGAGGAAATTGTACAAGTCCACCCAGAGGGTGAAGAAAATCAGTTATACGATCATCGTTATCGTCGAGTATTTTTTTCGCACGATGTGTGCAGTGCGACGATCATCGAAAGTATTTTTATAAATCTGTGAACGTGAATAAGTTGTAATTTTTCCGTCAGTGAAGACGATGACCAAACTATTCCACGCACGAGGCGTGAACAGAATCAACGACCATCGACAGTGAATTGTGTGTAATTTTCATTTATAAATGCACATCTATCTAGAGAATAATTCACTGAGTGCACGATTGTAAGTGCCGAATTTTTCACATGAATTTTGGTGTGTTTTTAGCACCACATTTCTTCACGTGGCACATCAAACTAACGACCACGAGGTGCACAAAATGCTATCAAATATTGGTAACTTTCAACCATCTACGAGTGATTATGCTAGTAATTTCTATAATATTTAACGATGCACTTTATCTGCAATTTTCAGTGCTAGATTACAGTGATTTTCGGTGATAAAAATCTAACCACTAGAATCTGTGATTATCCACTAGCATCAGTGAAGCAGACCAGTGAAGGCCAATTTATTCTGTCTGCGATAATAGAGCCAGTGAAAATTTATAATACTGTGCTAACGATAACTTCAGTGAAAACACGTGTGAGTTCCATAATGTATAATAACGTCAACCACGTGTACACCATGCTTATTACGCTGATATTAGTCAGTGTCATGGAGTAAGAACCCCATCATGTGAGGAATATTCTACGAGGAGACCACTACATCATGGCAGGAGATCTGACCATCTATTCTTTGGGAATTGGGCCCAAGAACCCATCAACCCAATGGCTGTCCATGAGAACGAGATCTTTGCTCGAGAGACCACAGCAGAAGGAGGAAAATTGAATGGGATAAACTCGATGCCCGAGTTATTACTGGAATAATTACCAACCATCCAGGTCTCTATAACACTATGATTTCATTGGATCTACTATAATGGTGACTGCAAAGTGAGTTTGTCTTTTATCTCATGTACGGGTTGATCTGTGGTGGAGCAGATAGTAGAAAATTAACCGAACTAGTGACACCAGATAGGTAGGGATTATGTTGTTTTTCCACAGTGGATGTTAGTCACCATGTTTTTCTATGGTGCATCTTGAAGTTGTTCGCAGGACGTTATGTCCTAGTTTCCTTTGATAGACATGGCCACAAATCGTTTAGATTTGATTTGGCAGACCCTTCATATGGGCCAACTTAGATTTTGAGCGATGGACAACCATCACTTCGTCGTATTTTTGTGACACCTTTCAGCGACACTTTTCATTCACGCCACTGTACTATTTATTTTGGGCTTATTCTTGGCCGTATCATTGAATGACCGACAGAAAACATTACCCTTATAATGTTATTAATTTATGCTGTTGATGTGTGCTCTGAAGCCCCACAAGTTCAAGTAAGAACTAGTATGGGAGTTATAGTAAAGATGCCAGCCAAACATCGAACCCCAGATACACTTCGTATCGTTTCCGACATCCTAGCAGTCTGTAGGATTGTCACATGTTATATTATTTTGTTAGTGTCAAGGTATTAGACACGCTTAAGTTTTGTAAATGTCCACAAGTAAATATTAGAGGAGTGGAATATCTTTGACCAACTCCAAAGCAATCTATTCCGAGTGGAATATCTGTCAAATATTGCTCTTTGCAATTTTTCAACATTGCCTATGTTTTTGATTCATATTTCTACGTGGTAGTGAAGCCACGATTCATTTATTACTACATGTTATAGTTTATAAGCCAGTGTTGTTCAGATATAGACTTATTTTGACTGAATTAACGCCTGTGTAATGTAATTCATCGCCCGCTGCGATGATGAGTTGAGTGTGTTTTGACACGCCAGTGTGAAGGCTTGTAATGCCATGGATCCGTAACGCTCATTACGAGACAACTGTTACAGTTCGACAAGACGCGTATGCGTACTTCAATGTTTCACTGTGTGGAATGTACTGATTATTTCTAGGTCATGGCTGTGTAGTTCTTTATAGCAGTCATATGTTTGCTTACGTCATTGGACGAGATCGTAACTTTTTAACGCTTCAGAAAGCGAATGTTTGAGCACTATGAGAGTGCATTGTATTGAAGAGAAGCTATTGTCTATTATGTGAGGTAACTTTGACACCGTATTTAAAGGCTTCTATGTAAGAGTTGAGAGCTCTTGACGCGCTGTCGTACAGGTGATAGACCTGCGACCATTTGTCCAGGATTTTACCTGAAGACTGATTAGGAGAGCTTTGCGCCCCTTCAGTATTAGTTGCAAACCGAGTTTGATAACTTGTGTTATTGTGTTTTTCCGGCCAGGTGTGAGCCGATGATGTTTAGTGATGTTCTTTGGTAGAATTCACACTATTTAAGCCGAGGTGTCCATTGAGAATTGCCAGTATTCTTCATAAACCTACGACAATTTAAATAATGCTTCTAATAATAATAAGATCTCATTATTCTAAATAAGATGCTCATAATGACTGTAAAATTACTTTGACTTGCAATTTAATGCGCAATGGCCGACTCTTTGGATTAGTCACATTTCCAGCGGGAAATGACTTATAGACTTTGTTACACTATCTTGAGACGACGGAGCTTGTTCGGACCATTAGTTCTCAACTGGTGGCACTCGACGCTCAAGTAACATAAGAGGTGATTTTGATCGCGCCGTTAGCAACCTAATTACACACTAGATGACCCAAGAATACAAACAGTGTTCTTGCGTGAACGCAGGTGATTAATAAGAAGCTTTCTGCATGCTGTGGTTTACTTATTTATTTACTTGTGTGACTTTGTATGATAACCCAATGTACCTTTTGCCAGTAAGAATGACTTTAATGTTTTTTTAAACGGGTTGTCACATAACTTTTGCTATAATTGTTTGATTGTTGCGGTAGTAAGTCACCGTATACTTTGTTGTAATTGTCAGGATTTAGCTAGATTATTAATTTGATTAAAAATAAATATGGGGGTGGTACCATCGTAAATTCTTTGATTATTATTGCTGTTAATTGAACTTTTTATAAGTAACCCGTTTCATCTGTGTAGGGTGAACTTTTCGTGCCACTACCCTAGCTTTGCTGCTTTTACTTTCATGCAACTAGATCTTTCGCGAGGGTTTTTAACTTTCAATCAGTTTAGGATCTTCGACATTTCTTTTTTTATTAGCTTGCGGGATTAGCCCGAGACAAACCCTCCGAACTAGGCTAGGTGTTTGTTGATTTTTTAATAATTTTTACCTGAGTTTACATAAGTATGGATGTTATCATTTTGTAATCTAAGTATTTCCGCGGTGTACTTCTTGGGTCCTTCGACATACTCCTTGACTGCCCGATCGCCCCGGAATGCTACGTTTTTCGAGCGCATTGACCTATAGGAAGTACATACAATCCTCTTCGGCACACGTGTCCAGACGGTGAGTTGTCTGGGAAGTCATTTCGGTTAGTGGCAACCCAAACAACTTGTCTGACGGGATCAATATTCCTACATAACATGGAGTTTCAATTAAAATTGTGTTGTGCACTATTCTGTTTAATGTAAAGTTTTGAAGCCATTTTGTCAGTGTTGTCTATACAAACTGTCTGTTGTAGCTCTTCAGTCGGTCAACATGAATTCACCCAAAGACTGGGCGGGGTGCAATGTATTGTGCCCGTCTGTCCACTTGGGATGGACAGGCGACCACATGCGAGGCAACATGAGAACAGTGTGAGCACGAGATCAGGTCTCAGGGCGTCCTGGGTTATGCTGGCTAAAAATATACAACACACTGTCCCCATGTTCCACGTAGAGGATTTGGCATAGATGCAGTTAACAACACAGAACACATAATCTCACATTTATTGACTAATACACAAGTTAAAAAAGAATAATAACACACGCACTCCCTGCGAAGAAATCTGCCTTGCGAACAGCAAGGCAATAAAACGTGATCAGTGCATCTCAAATCAAAGGAATGCATAGCCTTAAATCTTGTAGAGAGTCTTTGTTTGCATTCACTATGATGGCATAAATACAATTGAGAATTTTACCCTAAACAAAATTCGATGCACAATCATCTACATCAAGAAAAATTGAAAAAATAATTAAATATGCCGTCTTTCATAGATTATTTACATACATATTCTGATTAAGTTTCACACACTTATCATTCGTGGGAATATTATTTACAAGCCACGTTGGGGTTCAATTCAAATTTGATCAAGTCGAAAAGAATAAAATCTTGAATCGATTTTTCATAATTCACTATTTGGGCAAGGCTTTCTCAAAATAATAATTATTATTTGCCATAGAATAATATTCTGACACCTAGTAAACTATTTATAAACAATTTAATTGTTAACACTTGAAGATATTTATTGTTCGACTGAATTATCACTTACTCAACACTATGAGCTTGATTAATTCATAACACACTGAATTTGCTCAATTAGTTCCATGAACTTGTTATACCATTAAATGTGACGTCATTTTACCATCTCTGAAATCAATGTTTCATAATAATAAATATTACTTTGGCGTGGAAGCCTATTAGTTGAATTGGACCTACATTGTATTCATATGAAGCTTTTGCAACACATTAATTACACGATTGCTACCATGGCAACCTGTCCAATATATTAGTGGGTTTACCTCTAAACCTCTAAACCATCTGAGCTCACTCTCAGGAAACGCATATTATTAACAATAGGATTAACGCATAATCCTTATATCCATTATTTAAATTCTAATTCTAATTAGAATAATCAGCTTCACGTCCACTAACAGCTTGAGGATTGTATCGCTCACTCCCAAATAATGTATAATAAACAAATATCATCAACATTATTACTGAACAAGATCACAGTTGTAATACTTTAAATATATTTCAGTGTTATAAAATGCATAATAATAATAATAATAATAATAATAATAATTCTTATTTTTATTATTATCCAGATAAAAATTAATTTTTCAGAGTTATCACAGTACTAACGTTTGTTAGGGGATGTCAGTTAATCCTGCTGCCTCGAAAGAAAAATATATATGATTAAATCACTAAATGTCGAAATATATCAAGATGTGAGGATCCACCTCACCTTCCGGTTCAAGAAGCTGTAAAATTCAAGCAACGATGATGACTATAACTCAAAGTATTGTTCGAAGTGCGAGATGATAGAGAAAAGAAATACGGAGAATAAGACACTCATCGCTAAAATTTCAAACTACATCATGTAGAATGTGTCCAGGCACCACGAATCCTCGGGAAAACTCCATCCTCCGGAAGGACCCATCCAAGCATTCGCCTGACGCTGGATCCACAGGCATGGCGGTGCACCCGGGGTGGCGTCGCTCCAATTCTTCCATCATGGTCTGGCCTTGTCCGTCATCACCATCAGCTTCTTAGCCTCTCATCGTCTTCTTACAGTTGATCATCGACATAATGTTCCATTTCACTGGTCCCATGATTGTCCAATGTTATTGTGTTCACTCGGTAATGAATGGTGTTTCAGGTGAACGACTGACTTTAAGTATAATTTCTCGGTCCTCTACGGCACTGGTTATTATATGTGACGATCGTGATCGTTAAGTTCACAAGTATGTTTCAAATGTTGCATTCGATCAGCAATAAAGTACGCCTGATTGCTTTCAAGTCCCAATATGTCGAGTCAAGCATTGACCTCTCTTAACGTCCACAATAATTATAGTCAGATGGAAATATCCTGGATGTTACGTGCAATGTCCACTATTTTATATTTGTCAGTTAATTATGTGAAGCGTAGTATTTCAATTAGTTATTTGTGCCTCAAATAGTGTCCTCAGTGTTCACAGAAAAATAACATAGTCAATGTTAACATACCTTCCCTTTCTGAAGCACAATTTATGATAGCTCACAAGTTTGGAATATAATCCAACAGTTGGCTTAGCACACAATCACTCTCGGCACTCTTACAGCTCCGAAACATCGCGGCACATTTGAGCATAGTAACGTGGTGTATAACTGACCGTCGCGTAACCCCCATCAACACGAGACTCACTGGGTTACTATTCATCTAACTAGTCTGTTATATGATTCGGCTTATATAGTCGCAGGAAGCCAATAATCGATATTACGTAATGATATTACGTAATCTGATCCTGGGCAAATCATCGGTTCACATTCTTTGTAATTACACAGTTATTCTCCTGCACAGTCAATTTTCTTCAAAACTTTCTGGAATGTTGCTTGAACACATGTACTTTTTCACTATCTCGTAAATTGCTTTACTTATTATCGTATTCTTCCGATATTGTATTTATAAAATGCGCATACTGGCATTGGTTCGAACTGCGCGCTCTGTTTAAATTCTGCTAGGCAGGCAGCGTGTCATTACTGTCTACTCGCTTCCACGCGCCGTGTTCAAACAGCGACTCGTGCTATCTATGACGCCAAGTCTCATCAGGGCACAGTATATAATATTTGAACAATAAGTAAATAACACTATAAACACTATTAAAATATAAACACCAATTGTACCCACTACAACATTTATGTAGTTAGATAACATTGTATATAAATTTATACCTCAATTCAGTGATCAGTATCTGATGATTACCACTTGAAGGTCGAAACGCCTAATCCTAAAAATTGCCCCATTATAATAATGATCATAACTAATACATGTAATATTTTCCAGGAGTGGTATTTACTTATTGCTCAAATATTATATACATTGTACCCCACCCAGTCTATGGGCGAATTCGTGGTGACCGACTGAAGAGCTACAACTGACTATTCCTTTTATATATTGTATAAGGTTCGTATTTCCCTTCATTTTATGTGGTACTCCCAAATTGTCGCGGTTTTCCTCAAAAAGTATTTTTGTATATCAAATAAAAATCGGAATCCTTCTGATAAGATCTGGGTATACGCTCTTTGTGTGGTCCTGTAATTTAAATAATAAGTTGTCCCAATCACACCACGAGCAAGCTCATATATTTCTAAGATAAATTCATATGATTTTGTATAACCAGGTGGCGTAACTGTGCTTGTTAAATCGTTCACTACGACCGTAATAGGGAAATGCAGCAAGTAAGTTGATCTGAGAAGCGAAAACCGGCGCTGACAGCGGCTATCCAGAGTCTAGTTTTTTCCGTTTTGATTCTACACTCTCTCTAGGAAAGTGCCGGGATAATACCTTATTTCAAGTCCCGGGGCGCCTACCTAATAATTATACTGTTGCACAAACTACTATAGTCACCACTGAAATACAGGTTAGCAAACGAATTGAACATACACCCAAGTACACGTGGGTGTTAACCAAGACCTGCCAAGTCCCTAAAACGAAAGGAAAAACATTTTATATAAGGTGTAATTAAGATGGTCTTCCATTCAACTTACAGTTAGTGATTGAGGACACCGTTCTAAGCATTTATGATAATTACACCTAGCATCGACCGCCTAGAAGTGTAGTGGTTAGCGTTACTGACCACCATCCCTAAGGTCCTGGGTGTGATTCCCGGCTCTGCAGAGAAATTTATAACTCAACATCCAGTGGACAACTGCGAAAAAATGGGTTCGATATTTCCACCTCTGTCGTTCAAGGTGTGGTTTTCCAAGAATTCCAATTTCCACTGCATACAAATAACGGGGTCGTTCCTAACTTGTGATCATGGCTGCCTCCTCATCAAACGTGGCCCGAATCTGGCATACTCGTACAGATTCCACATTAGCAGTCAACTATACGAGGCAGATAACCAAGATTTCTTAAGCCCCTAACGTGAATTCTTAATCGAATGCTTTGCTTTAGTTGTGTTGTTTCGTTGGCCAGACACAGCGGTCTGACTTGAGTGTGTCACTGGATTCTGCAGTAGTGTGGGCATTCTTTTGTTTGGGAGTCCGTCAAGTAGACCGTGGCTTGCTGAACAGGTTATAGGCTACTGCGTTATTTTAGGGGCCATAAAGTTCTTTCGTTTATTGTTTTATTAGGAGGGAGCGCCTTTCTTTTGTTCTATTTTTATTAACAAAAGCAATATACTGTACTTACACTACAATGTAATTTTCATTCTGTTTCAGACATTTATTGCTCACCAATCACATTTTGTGGTTTAGCCATACCATAATTACGTATTGATGTTAGTTCTCATTCAGACATCATAATGGACACTCTACCCCTTCCAGGCTGAACGCTGAAAAGCGCAAGAGTTTAAAATGAAAATATGCACAATGTGAATTTGATTTATATCATGCGCAGCTATTAGGAGTATTCCAGTGTAGATCAGGTATATTATTACATTTTTTTTATTTATTCGTTAATTCCCCATAAGGAGAGCGTTACAACACATCAATCAATTTTCATGTTTCATTCTGGACCTTTCTTCTTTTTTCCCAAAAACCTCTCATATACACACTATGTTTCCTCTTTCTCTCTTCTGTCCACCTCTTTGCTGGTTGTCTCTCTTTGGGAGTTTGCTCAAACTTCTGTAGTCTAAGTTTTTCTCTGTATTTGCTCCTGTCTGCGATGTCTTCTGTACAGATGTTTAGTTTCTTAAGGTCTTCCACGGTTTCCTTTACCCAATTGGTTTTTAGTATATTATAGTATATTATTAATAATAATAATAATATTTGTAGTCTTCATATGTCGTATGCTTATAATGAAACCAGTTACTTCACGTGCATCCTAGTTACTTCCCGAGAAACCGGAGCTCAGAAAACAGTATTGAAATTTATTACAAGTCTCGGAACTTGTCAGTTGTAGCTCTTCAGTAGGTCAACACGAATATGCCCTCCGAACTTCATGAAATGACTACCTCTGACCGTCACATGGTGCAGTTTCTTTTAGACATCATTTGACGGAGAGTGAAGTTCATCATTAAATTTTCTTCAAGTACCGGTAGTGGTAAATTCGTTGTCACATTTGATAATTTATTGCAAAAGGTAAACAAATGTAACTCCTGTAACAAGTACTCGAAGGCTCTTGGATACAACTGGGAAGGAAAGTGTGAATATAATTTCTATAAACTAATTCAGAATATGATGCTCATTTCATGTATTCTGAGAGTTTACATGTGTGTTGTCCCCGAAAATGAGACAAGTACCAGACTCATGTTAGAATTAGGTCCTCGTATGCAGTGGTGTAACCGAATGAACGCTATTCTCGCCTAGAATTCCATGAAATGATTAAAAATTGATGCAAATAAATGAGTATATTCGTCCTTTCATGAAAATACGCGTCAGGTAGAGCACACTATATGCCAATTTTTCATGTAACGACGAGGATTTTCAGGACGTTGCATATTTCAACCAGTCTATTACATGTGCATTACAGTTGGGCACATGAATCCAACGGGAACAAGAAATGTACTTGTGTTTACAATTTATGTGAAACTATTATTGCTGTTTAGTATTTTTCTGACAATAAATGTCGTTAACTGACATGTTTACCCTTCGCGCTAACATATACGTTGATTCATTCTATGACGAAGATTTTATCTGGCTCAGCCCATCTAAGAGTTTCAGAGTGAAACAAATCGTTGAAGGGTTCTCCTTAGTTTGGACAGCCAACTTACCATGATACAGCCAACACTGGTATGTACTTAGGAGAATCATCATATACCAGGTGAATCAGCTACCCCTAATACTATTGTTTTATGCAGCCCAAGTAGCTTTGTTATCAGGAAGGTCGATATTTCTCTGCTTGCATCCCGTATGGTACTAATGCACAGCAATCAAATCCAGCAAGCGATACTGAACACTATTATGTTACCCTCGGTGTGCCCACCGACTAATACAGTACGAGGGGAAAATAAAAGTGTTCAGTATCGTTTGTGGGATATGCTTTCAGTATATTAGTAACATGTGGGTTGTGAGCAGAGAAATATCGACCTTCCTGACAACACGTGTTAGTTGGGCTGCATTCACCCGGTATATAAAACGCTATACTGTATGTTTCGCAAAACTCAAGTTCTTAAACGAGAGGCAGAAGGTGCGGTTTGTGCCAAATTCCACCAAATCGTCTCAATAGTACAGGAAAAATCTTGCAATACTTGAAATGTCAACGGAAATATATTTATTTGTTTATAAAGTGTGTTTAAACAAATTAACAAGAAGATAGCCCCTGCCAGAACTAGCTCGCGTCAATCCCGCATCACAGTAAAGCCGAATGGGTAGTCTGTACACATGGGGCGCCTATAAGTAACTGAACTGATCGTAACAAATGCGAATTCAGAAGAAAGAGAGAATTACCTGCAGTAGAGATGAATTACACTCTGATTTCATAAATACCAACAAGTTGTTAAAAAAGGACGTCTACACAAATAAACAAGACGATAGCTCCTGCGAGAACTGTGTCACGTTGAGCCCGCATAACAGTAAAAACGGACAAGTGGATTAAATGCGAGATTTCTTGCACAGGCCTTCTAGTTTACATAACATCAGTCACTCTTCAGACTCCATCACATCAATTGCTCTGTCTCTCTTCGATTAATTTTGGTGTTGTTAGACCTAATAGTATATTCATGTCAAGCATTATCTCTGCCTTCCCCTATCATACTCCACACGTGGCTTCCCTGAAACACTGCAGCGGCCAGCAGCTTGCGCTCTGGCCCAGCAAATACGACGAGTCCGTCAATTTGAATCGCGCGCCCAGAAGTAACAAAATAACCTCATGTGCCCGAAAGAACAAACAATATCCGTAAATCTGATTGCGGCATCGTTCCATACATAACATAAAGAGCATTCCAGATTTATTTGTCGTTATAATTGAGAAATACCCTGTAGTGTACAGTCTGTATAATATTTGAATAAAACTGCATGTAGGACCATTATTTCAGAGCGTACATTCTTTAATTTTCCCCCAGTATTTATTTTGCTGTAGAAATACATAATTTCAAGTAAATGGGCAGTCCTACTGCATAATGTTGATGTTTATGTTGTGAGTGTCGACTGTATCCATCATCCGGCACTGAAGATGACCTACATCAGACCTTTGAGAAAGCACTGACAGTGGCCAAGTTTTGGCAAGATTTCATATAACGTTTGTAGCTGTATAAAATATGCATGTACTGTATGTTTCTGACACAAGAAAGTTGACATCATTAGCTAATCTAAAGATGTCAGTCTTCCTTTTATTATGGCGCAATCCATGGTCTCCAATCTTCACATCGTTAGAACTACAATACGTAACATAACCTATAACGCCACACCTAACTGAAGAACACTTCAAGTAGACTGTATATTATATCTACAGATCTCTCACTTTCTCCGTTAGCGACACACACGTTAGGCAGTAGTACGCACCGTCAATGACCATTGTTCGCTGACGGTTCTTGACCTATAGCATTCTTCCTCTATCTCTCCACGTGAAGTGCAGACTCCGGTCTTGGCTACCTGTTCGCGTGTCGTGTCTCCAGTGTTGCACAGCTGCACGCAGTTCCTTCTAGTCTTGCTGCTTGCTCTCAGTGGCTACGGTGAAGAGTTGGCAACAGTGTGCCTCGAGCTGGAAAAGTCTTGGCTCCTCGCAGACATGGAATGTAAACATATACACCCTGCTAGGTTTCAAAGGCACGTTAACAAGGAAAATGAGAGAACTTTAGTCAGTAGTAGGGCTAAGCCGGTCCTGGACAGATTTCAAGGTCATCCATGGTTTCTCGTGGTCACGTGCCCCCCCAGGCGTTCCCTGGGGGGCTTGGGGGAGGGGGGGGGAGGGGAGGGGAGGGGAAGGTCTGGCTTGGAAGCAGACCCAGTTGTTAGCCGACCTGTGTTGGCCAGCCAACTGACTGAGCTGGCTGGTGTGCATTGCCTATATAGCCTGTGGATGGAAGTGGGGGAAGGGACCGGTTCGGGCGACTGTCGAAGGTAGTCGAATGTGACCGAGTGTAACTTAGAGTAGTAGAACAATGCGATGGCCGGGGCTGTAGGTATCAATCAATAAAGACCTAATAATAATAATAAATATTCCATTAAGCATGGTTACGAATATGAATAATACGAAATACTAAATGTCCCCTAGAGATCTATGTATGGTAAAAATGTAGAGGTATATGGACTGTTGTTAACCCATGACGAGCTGTCGTGTGAGGGATTCGAACCCTCGCTTCCTGTTGAGGAAATTCGAACTTAAGTCGAACGCCTTAGACCGCTCGGCCAACCCGACAAGGAAAGGTTAAGAGGATGAAATAAAACAAGGCTCATTATACAAGATCAGATTTATTAATCCAAGAATTAAAAGAGGAATTGAAACCTAACCATTTGACATAGAGTTTATTACCCTGTCTTTTAATCACTTTTTCAACAAGATAATGCTTGGGATACTGCGATTTTTGAAGTTCTTCGATGTAGAATCCTCCTTCGATGGGCTGGTGGTTATGGTCCTGGAGTAGATAAGTGACGGGGTGGGTACGTTTTACTTGGCGAATGCTGAATATTTCTGTGCTCCAGTTGGGCGTGTATCCTTTTGAGAAGAGGGATTTATGTTTACTGATGCGTACATAATCACCCACCTGAAAACGATGGCGTTGTGGGTCAGCTGTTTTGATGCCATGATGAAGGCGATTCAACCGTGGACTGTTTTTTATGACCAAACGTGGTTTTAACCCAATAGTTCTATGTTTGGTATCGTTGTAACGTGACACTAGAGTCTGCAGTAGATGAAGCCAGCGATAGGACCCTCTGGCTGTAAATTCTCGCCACATATGTGTTTTTAACGTTCGGTTGAAACGTTCTACCACACTCGCTTTCAAATTGCTGTAAGTGGTATAGTGATGAACACCGAGTTTTTGCAGATAGGTGGAAAACTCCTTGTTGAAAAACTCCTTACCTTGATCTGTCTGGAGGAGGCGAGGTTGCCGTTTAGCTTTTTGAATAATGCGTTTAAAGGCTGCAGTAACTAGAGTACCTGTTTTATTTCGCACAGGCTCTACAAATGCCATTTTGGAATAGACGTCGATGACAGTCAGCAAATACTTGATGCCATTGTTTTTAGTAGCATAGGGAATCATTTCCACGAGATCAGCTTGCCAAAGTTCATCAATTCCTCGCGAGACAACATGACGACGTGGATAGATACGGCGAGCTGGTTTATGCAACTCGTGAGCAATCACTGTTTTAATAGGCGAAGGGGTATTGTCACGTGGACCCATCATACAATAATGCCAGCATGACGAAGCTCCTCTTCTATTTCTACAATTTCACCTTCATGACCTGTATGGCCAGCCTGTTGGGAAGCGTGCAGGAGCTGTAGACGTTTAACCAACTTATTAGGATCGTTCCAATAGGCGAAATCAACGAAAGGTTTTAACGTTTTAAACGGGACGCCGGACGCTGAGCTTTCATGGCGGACACTTGCATAGGTGGGAAACAATTTGGATATAATGGCCTTATATTTGAAACCCTTATTTGCATTTATTGATTCAGAACGTTTATAATTACGTCTAAAACCATTTGTAGCCATCAAGATGTCCTTATACTTTTGAAGATCGTCTTCGTCATAGCCATCCTTGGAAGGTACACGTGCAAATAAAAGTTCTAAAAGACCTGGCGTCAATTGATATCGAACTGTTTTAACAATCACGACATTATCTTTTATTTTGATCTCTGAGTCACCAATTCGAAAACGTTTATTTTCATAGCGAACACCGTAGGTCGTATCAGTTTTTCTAGTAAAAAGGTCTTCAAGGTAGGGCGTTACCAACGGTCCAAAATGTTCTACCAGAATACCTTTCAGCTGCATATACTTTTCAGGTGTAGCCAAGATTTCTGACAGGGTAGGTTTTTTTTCTCTAGAGCTAGAGGGCGTTTGAGCAATGACTGTTGTTTTTAGAAACTCTGGAAGCGGTGATTCTGTTCCAGAAGTAAAAACATCCTCAGCTTCTTCATCACCTTCTTCTTGTTCTTCCTCCTCGATTGTTTGTGTTCCTTTTGATACTGTATTTGGCTTATTGGTTCGTGATGTTCCCTTTAACACGGCTTCCAGAGGTGATTTCAAATGTTTCGCGATCAACAGCTCACTATCAGCATGCGTGCGTTTCAGTTCACGGAACTTGCGTCGAATATTATTTTGCGCACGGATAATGTGTTTCTTTAATTGACTTCCTGCTGTTGCCATGCTAGCTGAATAAATGACGTTTGAAAAAGTCATGCAGTGCCTTAAATACGTATAAAATGATCAAACCCCATGCGGTAACGTCCGTTGTTGATATCACTCTGCTTATCGATAACGAGGCAACCGTGGTGATGAGCATTCCAACATGTGGCACACAACTGTGTAAAGGCTAGGAAGGTCATGTCTGGGTTCACGTGATCATCGTAGACGTGACGCATGTTGCGTTCATCCTGCCGGAAGAGAACAATCACGTTGGCATTGTCGCGAATGAGCTGTTTGGGTATTCGGGAATAGGTTTGAGCGAGATAAAAACAATCAATATATTTATGACGTCCCATGGTAAAATAGGTTTGAATGATAGCCTGTCGTTCTGTGGACACATCATCAAAAATCATGAGCGAATTCGGGCGAACATGATCCGGTGAGACGACATCTTCGTGCGCGGGGAATGTGAAGTAACCCATGTTATTGCGAAGACCCGACATGACTTGTTGCAAGAACACATAAAGAGGCTGATAGAGCGACTTGGCAAAAATGTAGATATTTTGAAATCGTACTCCGTTTAAGGAGGTGATTAAGGTAAGCAGAAGATTGGTTTTTCCACATCCCGATGGTCCGGCGATGAGACAGCGAATGGAAGACGGGAAGAGTGAACCGTGGCGGCGTTCGGACGTTGTCGAGAAGAGGCGAGAAACCAAATCCCCCACCGGAAGTGAATGTTGTTGCTTAATAATCTGCATATCGACTGAACGTGAAACGGGAAGAGGTGGTCTCTATATACATGAAGCATGTGGCTGTTTCAGATCTAGTGTAACCATGGATGCCTTTGGGAGAACACATAAAACAAAGAAAGGAAATGAGCCATCTGCTTCGATAAACGATCCAAAACATGATACAGATCCGGCTAATAAACGATATGTCGATGCCAATGCACTGCCACGCACAACGGATGGTCATTACGACTTTAATGGAAAGCGATTAACCAATATAACAGAACCACAATTAGCTTCGGACGCATGTTCAAAAAAGTATGTAGATTATTATCGCTTGCGGCGTATCAAGGGAGACTATGAAGCACAGAATAAACGTATCATGGGCGTTGCAGACCCCGTAAACAATCAAGATGTGTGCACCAAAGCCTATATGTTAACCAATGCTGTGGTGTTAACAAAAGAGAAAGACTATGATGTACACCAACGTCGAATCACTCAGCTAGCTCTTCCAACCAACGACACGGACGCTGCTAGAAAGGACTATGTAGATAACAAGGTGAAAGAATTACGCCGTTTTGTACCATTCCTAACAGTAAATGGTTATACAGCGAATAATACACGCCTTGTACACGTGGCCGATCCGGAGGATGATCAAGATGCTTGTACAAAACGGTATTTGTTCTCTGAAATAGAGAAGGTGTGGGAAATCAGAGAGAACGCTCTACAGATGAAGCGAAAACGAATAGCCGATGTTGCCGATCCTGTACATCCTCATGACGTGACGACTAAACGATTTTTGGAACAACGATTATCGCTTTTCATTAAAACAATGCCAAACTTATTTTTGGTTCACATTGTAAACCGACAACCGGTTGAAGATCCCAGTAACCTTACCTATATACTACGTTCGGGGCATAGCAATTACCGTTTACCGTATGATGGTGCCATTCGTGTTATCGAGTATACACCGGATTTCAAACATTTAGAGCTACTATTAAACGGTAGTGTTATATCATCACTCATCGAACTTGCGGTGAAAGCCGAGGACAAATTATCCTTTCAACTGAAACTGTCGTCTGAAGAAAAAGAGGCGGGAAAATCAATGAATGATTTTCCGCTGTATATAGAACTCGAATATACCGCCACCATCGATTAAATAATTGCAGGCTCTCTTCCTGAGGAGCGTTAGTTGTTGTCTATCCTTTATACTGTGAGGTTGTCTTCTTCCTTGGTCGCGATGGTGAAACAGAGATATGTGGTAAAGAAGAGGAAGACGTTGTCAAGAAAGGGAGGCTTTAAAGCTATTCTCCATGCGGCACGTCAGGCTTCGCGTGGAGAAACCAATAGCGAGTTGGCCATTAAAAAAGCTCTCCGAGCAGCACGATTGCATGCGAATTCCAAAAGTAAACTAAGTTTTAAAAAACGTGCTCGAGTTATTCCTGTACCAAAACGTGGCGGATTTTTACCCGCACTATTCGCTGGACTAGCAGCCCTGGGTTCACTTCTTGGTGGAGCAAGTGCGGTAGCGCGAACGGTGAAAGCTGTCGAGGAAGCGAAGCAACAGTTGAAGGAAAGTGAGAGGCACAATAAAACGATGGAAGCTATAGCACTGCGTGGCAAGGGTGTGAACATGAAGCTAGCACCCTATAAAAAAGGACTTGGCATTTACATGTCGCCAAAAAACGCTTAATCGATGCACTGCCCCGGCGAGCCATGACACACGGAGAAGTCATAAAATATGCAAAACAGTTGAAAATTGCACACTTTAGAGGTGTATTTATGCGCAACCAATTACCTCCTCAACCTTGGAAGCGTGAGAGTGCAGTTATTAATTTGGATGACAGTCATGGACCGGGAACACATTACGTGGCCTACGTCAAGCATGGTTGTACCGTATGGTACTTTGACAGTTTTGGAAACCTTCCTCCGCCGACAGAGCTTGTTCGCTATTTCGGAAGCAGTGCAACAATAAACTATAATGTGAAACGAGTACAAACTTTTAACACTCAACACTGTGGTCGCCTATGTCTGACCTTTCTATATAAGGCTCAGCGCAGGTGGTAACGTGAGCAGTATAATGGCAGAAAGTAGAGCGTTTACAGTGCACGGACAAGGAGCCGAAGTAACTGTTGACTTTTATCCTCCAATTGAATTGGGACAACGACCCTACGTGCTGGGACTTGTTTCGTTTGAAGGCTATAATAGAATCTGCAACATAATTGAAGACGTCAATGATAAGTTTTACTACGATGACTATGTGTTAACTCTACCGTCTGGCAGCTACACCGTAGATGATATTCACGATCACATCTACACAACTCTCACCAAGGAATTTAGTCTAAAAGCATTTCTGGACGGGACACGCAAGTTTGAACTCATAGCCAACAACGTGACACATCGCTGCAGTATTCTTTCTTCCTTTAGGATTGATTTTAAAGCACAACCAGACTCAATTGGTCCATTGCTAGGCTATTCACCACAAGTGTTAGTACCAAACGTGATACACAAGTCTGACCAACCGGTGAAAATAATTGAAGATCATCATATATCTGTCACGTGTAATATTATTACAGACGTCTACACCAATCAAGATCCCTCGCATTCGCTTTATGATTTTATTGTTACTTCACCTGGTGGTTATATCATCCGCGAAAACCCATCGGTGGTGCTCTATCACCCTGTGAGTGTGACCCACATCAGGAATATTACCTTGAGACTAGTGAATAGAAACCAACGTCTCATCGAATTAGACCCTCATACACCTGTGACCTACAAATTGTATCTGAAGCCAGCATGAAACAAGTGTATAAAGCAACAACACCATTGAGGGTGGGTGTTAGTTGTTCTCAACGCGTGTACAGGTTAACACGTGTCAACAAGCAGATCTTACAACAACTGGGTTACACCGTACGTCATGAATTCGATCCTCGACGTGATCAATCCGGTCGAAGTACAGGAGGGTATTGTAAGAATTGAACACCATTCCTATCAACCGTACACTCAGGGTCTAAATAACAATGACGAAATTCGTATTACCATTAATCAACAAGATATCTACACCCTACCCCATGAAAGTTACATCCAGATTGAAGGTCAACTCACCAAATCAGATGGTACCATTCCGACAACGTCAAAGTTGGCTAACCATGCGCTGGCCTTTTTGTTTTCCGAGGTTCGCTACATCATCAACGGAATCGAAGTGGATACGACTCGAAATGTTGGTATAACAAGCGCTATGAAACTTTATCCCTCGTACGGAAGTGAGGAGAGTAAAGCGTTTCGTATGGCCGGTTGGTGTCCTGACTCGACAAACGACTGGATGGTTAATGATGATGGTACATTTACCGGTCATTTACCCCTAAAATTAATATTAGGCTTTGCAGAGGACCATAAGCGCGTCGTTGTGAACGCAAGACAGGATCTGATTCTTGTTCGAGATAGGAGCGATTATAATGCGCTGAAGGGTGCTGATGGAGCTGCAATAGATTCAAAAATTTTATTGCAACGAATTCTATGGAAAGTACCGCACGTGACTCTCTCTGACCAGAAAAAATTGAGTCTGCTCAAGATTGTGGAGAAGGATACAGCTTTACCCATACAATTTAGAAGCTGGGAGCTGCATGAGTACCCGGTATTACCACTCACTGATACACATACTTGGTCTATAAAAACCTCACGGTACACAGAGCGACCTCTCTACGTCATGGTTGGATTTCAAACAGATCGCAAATATCAACAGAATAAAGATGCATCACAATTTGATCACATCCAATTGCGAAATATACGACTCTTCCTGAACGGAGTTACCTTCCCCTATGAAGGAATGGATTTAAACTTTACCAAGAACAAATATGGTAAGCTCTACGACATGTTTACAAACTTTCAGTCCTCCTATTATCAGAAAGAAGCATGTCCGCTATTATCCCCGCAAGACTTTAAAACCAAAGCACCTCTGGTGGTGATGGACTGTTCGTATTTGGAGGAGTCGATGAAGGAAACAACTATCGATATCCGGTTAGAATTTGAAACGTCTGTAGTTATTCCAGAAAAAACAACAGCCTATTGCCTGATTGTTCACGAGACGCAAGTGTATTATCAGCCGCTGTCCAATATGGTGACCAGAGTATAAATAGAAGTTTGGCTGCAGAGCCCTGGACTAAATCCTATGATAAAAGATTGAAAAACAATGTTCTGATCTTTTTGCAAATAAAGTAGTATAAGCCATTTTATGTTGTTTTTATCCCTTTAGCAAACCCAGTTCCTTTTCCAACCCCTTAACTAGTAGGACTATAGGTAGAGATGGATTAGTTGGCAGAAAGCACTGGTGAAGAAAGGAGTGTGTATCCGCGAGCAGTAACCATGTCTAGAACATTGATTGTCGATATGCAAGGCTTCAAAGTCAATGAAAATAAGTTTGTTTTCAAGGACGTTGCAATTATAGATTGCACAACCATGTGGACGCCCACAGTAAGTGCTTTCACTTTTGAACCACCGTTTCCCTTATACATGCAGTCGGACGAGGATAGAAGACAAACCGAGTGGCTGCAACGTCATTTAGGATTGAACTGGAATCAAGGAAACATTCCTTATAACTATCTACTGTTTGTATTAAAAGCCTATTTGTTCGGTGCCAACACTATTTTTGTAAAAGGAGGTGAAAAAAAGGAATGGTTACGTCAGTATGTTTCTCCAACTTGTAAACTCATCGATCTACACGAAATGGGATGTCCTGCACTACACACCTTATATGAGCCTGGTGAACGTGTACAAAAAAAGACACTCCTACACGTATCGAAACTCTTTGATTGGCTAAGTCGCAATGCATGTCGGTACCTGGAAAATGAGTGTAAAACCTTGTGCATGAATGCAGACTAGAACAGTGAGACAGAGACGTATGTCTAATACAGACGTGTCTGTGTGTATAATGGCTACCATTGAAGGCTTAAAATCTAACCCCATTGAACGGGCTATTGTTAAGTATTTCGCTTGTAAGAAAAAACTGAACAATTTTACCCTAGAAGAACTAAATGCTTTACCTAAAGCGTTTTTGTTTTATGTTGCGTCAAATGCTGTAAAGGAGATTTGGGATAGTGTGCCGAGTGATTGGACACGGGATCCTGTGTTGTGTGAACTTCAACCGTGCACTGATTATGAACATCATCAACAAGTGTACATTTCCAAAATGCCATCAGTTCAAAATTGTAGAACGTGTCAGTTAATTAAACTGTATCATGGACATAAAACCTCATGCAACGACTATGCGTCTTCATTCCACGGATGTGATGGTAAGAAAGAAGCAACCTCCGCAGCAGCGGAAAAAGAATCAACATGTGCGTCACCGACTGAAAAAAATATGCCGGATCTCTACTGGTCATGGTCTCATTGACAAAGTCATAGATCTTTTACCCTTTGAGCTGCACTTACCTGGTTATCAATACTGTGGCCCTGGTACAAAGTTAGACGTTCGACTGGCACGTGGTGATCCTGGAATTAATGCTTTAGACGCAGCTTGCAAGCAGCATGATCTAGCGTACAGAACATCAAAGCGTGAGAACAACATCTCTGAACTAAGACGTGTCGCCGACCAGATACTTTTGAGAAAGGCTATGGAACGTGTGACGTCACCTTCTGCATCTGTTGCAGAAAAAATGGCGGCCCTTGTGGTAGCAGGTGCTATGAAGGGGAAGCTCGTGTTGAGTGGTGGACGTTTACAAACAAAACATATGAAAGGACCAAGAACAAAGCAAAAATAAACTCTACACTATTCTTACCTTATGTTAAACAAGTGGTAACATGTTGATGTGCAAACGATGCTAATAAAGAAATGAACTAAAATATATGTTTGTTTTTTCTAACTCATACTTGGGGTAGCATGCATGTAACCAATAGTTAAATCAAAAACTCAAAAGTCAAACTTTTTTTTGTTTATTAAAAAAACTCATAGTAATCAAAAAGCTATATATAAGATTTTACGTTGTTGCGATGTGAATGGTGTTGTGATGTGTATGGTGTTGCGATGGGGATGGTATCTTGATGAGCAGGACTCCTCACTGAAGTAAAACTAGTGGCAAGCGTAGGCGTTGTTACTGCCTCTTCTTCTATATCATCTCCCGCGAGGTTGTTGTTTACACTGGAACGAAATTCCATTCTAGAGAAAAAGCTATTGCAATTTGAGTTTGGAAGGTTTGTGGTAAATCTGGCATACAATAAATATAACTTACCTTTTAGTAGGGATGATATCTACTTCTGAGAGATGTTAGTTGGTTTGTAGGATGTAAAGTAACTTGACCAACTGAGTAAATGTATGAAGAATATAAGTAATCATTAGTGTTTGGATATATTATATCCGTTTTACTTCCATCTGGGAATACACATCTTGTAACAAATTTAGGTTTTGTACATTTATGGCACCAATATATGTCCTCCTCATTCAAGTCGTCTAAGAGATACTTCCAATTTTTATGTTTTACAAAATAACTTTGACTGTGAATATTATTAGGGAGGGGAAGCGTGTCGTCAGTGTTGTTACTATCTGGATCTTCATCTTCCATAGCAAGGTCTAATCCATAGCATAAAACAAAACATTTTAAACACAACTTGTGACAATTAATGTAGTCAATTTCACCGTCACTATTTTCGTACGTGTCATTTGTGTCAGGAATGTGGTAGTCGTTAATGTACGTCACACACTGTAACTCATTGAATTGTCGTGGGAAAATGATGGTGTCTTGCCCCATAGAATAATGAAGTTGGTAGTCAAATCGAGTTGTGTTTTGTGATAAAATATAGTTTAATGGCCATTCTTTGAAGGTACTGTTCAAGTAGTTAGTGTATGTAGATGTAGTACGAAATTCATTATATGTTTTGTTATATATTTGACTGCGATGACCATGTTTTGTTGCATATATCCAGTGACTTGGGTCAGAAAAGTGTTGTCTAAAAGTTTCAGATTGGTTAGCCATAGTACTCACCAAACGTTGTTGCTTGAATGCGTACCAGTAAAAGATAAAAACGAATTAGTTATTCCACAACACTCACACAAGAAATATATATATTTTGCAGCAAAATCTTTCTTGGTTGTTTCCTAGCACACCACACTAGCGAATAATCAGCTCAAACCGGCTTCACTCCATTCATATAGGGACTTGCGCGTAGAGCACGGTGTCCATACATAGTAGCGGTCCTTCGGACGCTTACAGCTCCAGTTACTAAGTGAAGATGATGAATTACTTCCGCGCTATCAATATCTCATGGTCACCAAAGACGGTAATGTAACCTTCGGTCGCCATGCTGCACGTAGAGCACGGTGCCCCATACATAGTAGCGGTCGGGTTGTAGTAAATAACTTTGTTATAATTATATCCCCTTCTGCACTGTAGAGCACGGTGCCCATACATAGTAGCGTTCGGGTTGCAGTAAATAACTTTGTTAAAATGATATCCCCCTTCCACACTGTAGAGCACGGTGCCCATACATAGTAGCGGTCGGGTTGCAGTAAATAACTTTGTTATAATTATACCCCCTTCCACACTGGTGAGCACACCCACGAATCTGTTATATATACAGGTGTATGGGTCGCACCCAATCTCACTTGCATCAAGTCTCTTTTGGCGTGAACATCGTTCTGCTCTGTACAAGGTGAGTTAACGTTTTGTGTTTTCTTATCATTATTGAACAGTTAGTAGATGATTATAGACTATATGGGGGCTATCTTTTTTTATAGTTAACATGGATGCTCTCCAACAGTTAAACAAAATAGGGGCCCAGGCTGGGTTGGAAACAAGAAGACTAAGGGATCTCCCAGTTAACCAACCGTTCCCTGTAGAGAGTCTGCAGAGAATTGAGACACGATTCGGCACCAGACTTCTTTGTCACTGCCAAGAGTTTATGGTGTTTCTACCAAGTCGATTTGCCAGCATATCCAACGAGACGCTGGCAACGTTAAATTCACGCCCCTTGGTATTGAAGTATTTAGGCATGCACAATAATGCATGCCTAGTCCTCTTTGAAGCGGATAACATTTAACTCTTTGTCACATCGTGTATGAGCAGATAGCCTCGCTGTTCCACCTCTAACAAAACCATTTAATACTAGAGAAATAGCAGTTGACTATTATTGTAAGTGTTTATTAGAAAATAACCTCATGGTACCACTTGTTTGGGAAAATGTTCGTGACTGCTTTCAAACACGACTGTGCAGTGGACGAATATACAATGTCAACAAAATTTTACATCCAAAATTGTTTTTACAAGCATGTTTACCCGTTTTTTTATTACAATTTATCACTCTTTTTATGCGCTTCACAGCATTAAAGGTGAACACAGAATTAGCGTGTACCTTTGTATTTTTTAAAGTCAGTGGAGATGAAAAACGGGAAACCATTTATTTGACAACAAAAATGAGACCATGTTATCGGACGGATGACAGGGAAGCTTGGTATAACGAACATGTCGTTGACGCTTTGGTGTCTAAGTTTGACGCCTTTCTTGAAGGTGAAAGTGGAAAATCGCTCGAGGTCATCCCGTTTCTACAAGTCAATGTATGTTGCTTTGATCCCTTAAATTCAGGTTCTCTATATTTTCCACTTCCTCTTCCTGTTCAACGTAGAAAAGCCGTTCTCAACATTCAAAATGAGGATGACTATTGCTTTTTGTGGTGCGTGGCTGCATTTCTAGCCCCTGTTCAACGTCATGTTAGTTTAACATCCTCATACACGGTCATGTTTAACAGGTTACTCTCCACGCTCAACTTTGCAACTATTTCATTTCCTATGGAACTTACCTCTATGGCTAAATTTGAAAGTCTTAATCCTCATTTTTCCTTTATGATTTATGGTCTTGATAAGAATACGGTTATTGGACCGCTTTATTGTACGCAGCAGCAGAAGGTACACCATATAAATTTATTATACATTTCTAACGAGCAAACAAGTCACTATTGTTTAATTAAAAACCTCTCCAAGCTTGTTGGAGGTCAACTTTCATCTAGACACCATAAAACATTTATTTGTGAACGGTGTTTGCAGTACTTTTCAACGCAGATCAAGCTGGATAGCCACACAGTGGATTGTTCTACTCAGCCAGCAGTTAAAATTACATTTCCAAAACCGAAAGAGGCAAAAATGAAATTCAAAAACTTCCATCGCATGGATCCAGTGGCCTATACTGTGTATGCAGACATTGAAACTCTAACTACCCCCATTCAGCGGTGTCCACCGAATCCGTCTTCCTCATACACAGATGCTATTCAAAGACATACTCCGTTTTCTGTGGCCTTTCAAGTTGTTTGTTCCTATGATCCAAGTCAATCCTATTTCAAATTGTTTCGAGGACCTACCTGTATTCAGTGGTTGTTACAGGAACTGAAACAGTTAGCTGAGCATGTCCATCAGCTTCTTCAAATTCCCAAGCCCATACAGATGACGCTAGACGAAATGATACATCATGATACGGCAACAACGTGTCATATTTGTCAGAAGCCTATTTTACCTGACGACATTAAAGTGCGCGACCATTGTCATTACACGGGCGTCTATCGAGGAGCTGCACACGACACGTGTAATTTAACGTTTCGTGCAGCAAAGTATATACCCGTCTTTTTCACGGTCTCACCAATTTTGACTCCCACTTTATTATTCGTGAGTTTGCCACATTAGACAAGGAACATTTTTCCATTATTCCGCAAAATCATGAGCGGTTTATCTCCTTTTCTATACATTACCAGGGTATATCACTTCGGTTTCTCGATTCCTATCGATTTATAGCCTCTTCGTTAGAAGCCTTGGTCAAGGGCATTTCACCCGATGAATTGCACTTTACACGAAACCATTTTTCGGATGATGCTAAATTCAAACTTTGCATCCGGAAGGGCGTTTATCCTTATGAATATACCAACAGTTGGTCTTCCTTGGACGAAAACGCATTTACCTCCACAGGATGCATTTTTTAGCACGTTGCATAATACTACCATTACTGATACCGATTATATCCACGCCTGCAACGTGTGGGATACCTTTGGTTGTACCACCCTAGGTGAATATGCTGATCTGTATCTCACTGTGGATACCTTGCTATTAACGGATATTTTTGAGAAATTCCGTCGCATGTGTATACAGATTTACAAGCTGGACCGTGTCACTATTATACAGCACCGGGTTTATCATGGGATGCCATGTTGTTGTACACAGGTATCGAGTTGGATTTACTTGTAGATATTGACATGTTATTATTTTTTGAAAAGGGTATTCGTGGAGGATTTGTTTCCCTTGTTCAGAGACATGTCCATGCCAATCATCCTTACATGTCAACGTATAATGCCCAGCAGCCCATTTCCTATTTAACACACTACGATATAAATAATTTATACGGCTATGCTATGAGTCAACCCCTCCCGTATAAAGATTTTGTTTGGCTCAGTAACGAGGAAATCGAACGCTTTGACGTGTTCACCGCTGCTCGTCAAAAAGAAATTGGTTTTGTCCTGGAAGTGGATATACAATACCCTGCACATGTGCATGACGATCACGCTGATTTACCGTTCTGTGTCGAGCGTAGGATTCCTCCAAATTCGAGCTCAAAACATCCAAAGTTACTGGGAACGCTTCTTCCTAAAACAAGGTATGTGATTCACATCCAAGTGCTTTTACAATGCTTAACGTATGGACTCGTGTTGAGTAAGATCCATCGTATTGTATCGTTTACACAAAAGGCGTGGTTGAAGCCTTACATGGACCTGAATACTCACCATCGGCAGCGTGCTACCCAACCTTTTGAAATTAATTTTTTTAAATTGATGAATAATGCAGCATACGGAAAAACGTTTGAAAATGTACGCAAACACCGGTCCATCCATTTAGTTAATTCGTGGGAAGGTAGGTATGGAGCTCGGAAATATGTTGCCAAGCCCCATTTTAAAACCATGAAAATTATTACTGATACATTGGCTACCGTCGAATTAGGAAAGGTTGAAATTCTTTACAATAAACCTATTTATTTAGGATGACTATTTTGGAGTTTTCAAAATTAACCATGTATGACTTTCATTATGGGTTTGCTCGTCGCTATTTTAAGGATGTTCATCTTGTTTACACTGATACCGATAGTTACATATATCAGGTTAAAGCAACAGACGTTTATCAGGTGATGCGTGACCATCCTGAGCATTTCGATACGTCCTCTTTTCCTGATGGTAACATCTTTGGCTTGTTACCTCAAAACAATAAAGTTATGGGGCTCATGAAAGATGAATGTGGCGTCGATGTGATGACAGAATTTTTAGGTCTTGCATCAAAAATGTACTGCTATACTTGCGACAGTTCAAGACATGTCAGTCGAGCCAAGGGGGTCCGCTCTAGTGTCATCCGAACGTTATGTATGGCTCGTTATCGTGAGGCATTATATAATCCCACTGAACAGTATGCGAAACAGGCACGTCTAACGTCCCGTACCCATGAAGTGTTTCTTGTCGAGCAAATGCGACGCTCGTTGCTTTTGTTTGATGATAAACGTTCATGGGTAAATGATCACCTCACAAGCTTGCCATGGGGCCATTACGCCCTTAATGAGTAAACCAATACAGTTTTGTTCTTCATGTGTGTTCGCTATTATCTGTGAATCAAAACATGTCTATGTGTATGTCAAATATTGTAAATAAAGAAATAGTATGTATTGTCCTTTTGTTTTATTTATTTTCAAGTCCTATATAATCATCAAACCTTGCTATTTCCTTACTAGATGTTTAGATGGTAAGTATAATAGACCGACGCTATCGCAGGAGCTAATGTGCAAGATGGTCGCCTCGCGCAACTACTCTCTGTTATTCTTATGGAGGGACAGTCAGAGCTGGAGCAGTGGCTAATGTGCAAGATGACCGCCACGTCCTGAGACCGTGGATGATGTCACAGGCGGGGAGTTCGGTCGTATAGTTGCTAAATGGAATATTTATTATTATGAGATAATTATTGATTGATTGATAGCTTGCCACGGTGGGTGAGTGGTTATTGTGTCGGACTATCAACCCCAAGCTTGCAGGTTAGCTCTTAGCCGTGGTAAGTGATTTTTGAAAGGCGGGCAAAAATTACGACACGCATGTCAATGTCGACATGTCGAAGAACCCAGGGGAAATTCGGCCGTGTAGTTGCTAAATGGAATATTTATTATTATGAGATAATTATTGATTGATTGATAGCTTGCCACGGTGGGTGAGTGGTTATTGTGTCGGACTATCAACCCCAAGCTTGCAGGTTAGCTCTTAGCCGTGGTAAGTGATTTTTGAAAGGCGGCAAAAATTACGACACGCATGTCAATGTCGACATGTCAAAGAACCCAGGGGAAATTCGGCCGTGTAGTTGCTAAATGGAATATTTATTATTATGAGATAATTATTGATTGATTGATAGCTTGCCACGGTGGGTGAGTGGTTATTGTGTCGGACTATCAACCCCAAGCTTGCAGGTTAGCTCTTAGCCGTGGTAAGTGATTTTTGAAAGGCGGCAAAAATTACGACACGCATGTCAATGTCGACATGTCAAAGAACCCAGGGGAAATTCGGCCGTGTAGTTGCTAAATGGAATATTTATTATTATGAGATAATTATTGATTGATTGATAGCTTGCCACGGTGGGTGAGTGGTTATTGTGTCGGACTATCAACCCCAAGCTTGCAGGTTAGCTCTTAGCCGTGGTAAGTGATTTTTGAAAGGCGCAAAAATTACGACACGCATGTCAATGTCGACATGTCAAAGAACCCAGGGGAAATTCGGCCGTGTAGTTGCTAAATGAATATTTATTATTATGAGATAATTATTGATTGATTGATAGCTTGCCACGGTGGGTGAGTGGTTATTGTGTCGGACTATCAACCCCAATCTTGCAGGTTAGCTCTTAGCCGTGGTAAGTGATTTTTGAAAGGCGGCAAAAATTACGACACGCATGTCAATGTCGACATGTCAAAGAACCCAGGGGAAATTCGGCCGTGTAGTTGCTAAATGGAATATTTATTATTATGAGATAATTATTGATTGATTGATAGCTTGCCACGGTGGGTGAGTGGTTATTGTGTCGGACTATCAACCCCAAGCTTGCAGGTTAGCTCTTAGCCGTGGTAAGTGATTTTTGAAAGGCGGCAAAAATTACGACACGCATGGTCAATGTCGACATGTCGAAGAACCCAGGGGAAATTCGGCCGTGTAGTTGCTAAATGGAATATTTATTATTATGAGATAATTATTGATTGATTGATAGCTTGCCACGGTGGGTGAGTGGTTATTGTGTCGGACTATCAACCCCAAGCTTGCAGGTTAGCTCTTAGCCGTGGTAAGTGATTTTTGAAAGGCGGCAAAAATTACGACACGCATGTCAATGTCGACATGTCAAAGAACCCAGGGGGAATTCGGCCGTGTAATTGATGATCATACAACACACACACACACATCTCCAGTATACAGGTTTGATGACCATATTGTCCTTAGTACAACCGAACAAAGATGATTAATCGCGTTAACCTACATGGGACTGATAACCGCGATGCTTCACTCCTCCCCATGATTATTCAACACATACACATACACATCTCCAGTATACAGGCTTGATGACCATGTAGTCCATAGTATAACCGAACACAGATGACTAACCGCGTTAACCTACATAGGACTGATAACCGCGATGTTTA